>JAVKPL010012192.1:0-57264 GCA_032173675.1 Gastrolobium villosum | reverse complement strand
AAGGGGGAAGAAGTATCCTTCACAGCTTTCCAGATAGAGAGGTTCCTGAACACCTCCTGGGAAGCCACACAGTCCTGTTACTTTACAGACACATTCAACAGGATGCAGCCTGTTGAAGGAGTGTATAGGGAAGAAATGTCTGCTTTGGCTGCAACAATCCGTGAGGGTATTACTCAACCTCACTCCGCCTGGAAATCCAAACATGGTCAGCCGGATGTACCAGAGAAATTAGATCGGCTGGACCTCAATGAAGAGGCAATTTTCTAGCATTCCTTCATCAATTCCACAATCATAGCTTCCACTAATTTGAGCGATGTCAATGTGGAAAGAGCAGTGCTACTTTATACTCTACTAGGGGACTATAATCTGCACATTGGGGCTATTCTGTCTGATAGGATAGTCCATATCATTACTCAAGGGCGATCAGATTTTAGTTTGGCTCACTGCTCACTCATTGAGCAACTTTGCATCCAGGCAGGAGTGGACATACAAGAGGATGAGCCAAGAGATGTGAAAATAAAAAAGGATCTGACCCAAAACCACTACAATGATATGCAAAAGGAATCCAGAAGGCAAGCTATCTGGAAAGCATCTGGCGGTGTTGTTCCACCCCCTCCCCCAGTCTCATCTACACCTCTGTCTGCTGACTCTCAGTTGCTTCAACAATTGATGGTTCAAAGCAACTATATGATGAGTATGTTGGAGCGAATTTGCCTGGATAGAGAAATTGACACAGCTGGGTTTATGGCTCAATTTCCACCCACTTCACAGGCTGGTCCATCTATGCCTTCCGCTGCTAATGATGATGTGCTTGGAGACCTGGAAGCTGATGATGATGTCATGGATGATATTTGAGCTTTATTTTTTCACTATCACCCACTGCACCTTGCTGGTTTCTTGAAAACAATTATTTTTACATTTTGAAAACAGTGTTGAAAATATTGCTGCAATTTGACTTTGGTTCAGTTTTCATGATTATTCTGTTTTGAAAATTAACAAGTATGTGTGTATTCCATATGGCAGAATTAGCTATCATCTAGAATAGTTTGTTGCTGAGGACAGCAACATTCTAAATCTGGGAATTGTCGCATAGCATGCTGAATGTGAGATTGGTAAATACTGTGGAACTACACCATACACCATGGAAAAGACGTCTTGTTTTGAAAGAAAAAAAGAAAGAAAGAAGAAACAACAACAATTCTCAGGTTCAAATGTGCTTGATTGAATTTTAGAATACAATGCATAAACTTCTGGCATGACATTGTATAGGCAATTTCTTTCAGCTGGTATGTCTGAATTTTATGCTTGAATGATTAATAATGCCTAATGATTCTTTTGGAAGTCTAGTCTAACATCATAGCTGGTGAGTTTTTGTGCTTGAACACTTGTTTTATTCTGAGAGACTTCACTATGATAGCATTTCAGAACTTGCTCAGTTTCTCTAAGATGCATGCACTGATTGAAATGATTAAGGAAAATTTTATTCTGTTAGCCATGGCCAAATACTACACCCAGATAAATTTTTCCATTGCTAACCTCCTTTGAGCCTGAACTTTTTTGTTCATAATTCTTGTTGATTAATGCTTAGCCATATTCCGATTGTCTTACCTTAATTGAGATTGAATCAATGATGCTTTGGAATGAAAACAAAGAAAATGAGGTAAGCTCCACAGAGATCAATAAAAAGAAAGGCAAAGGAAGTGTGCTCTTAAAAAAAGGAGAAAAAGAAAAAAGGGGTGAATGTAAAGAAAATGAGGCTGAAAAAGGAATTAATTCCCGAAATTCTGTGGGAATGTTAGTGGAGTAAAGCAAATAAGTTGAAGGTGTAATACCAGTTTTTCAATCTCATTGTTGCTTCAGCTACTATCCATAAATTCCTACCCTTTAGCCCGGCCAAGTTATAAGCTGTGAAGTCCTTTTGATCAATTGTGCATGTGTTAGTGTTCCTCATCTTTAGGAACTTGAGAATATGATCAAGCTTATGGTAATGTTATTGCTGTGATAGATTGAGTGATTGTTATTCCCCCAAACACTTGAGTATTGAGCGTTATATGATTATATTGGTGAGGGGTGTTCAAACTAGATTCTGATCTTTTCAAAAAAGGCATTGTTAAAGTTCTTTGCATTAATTCAGTCATGCTTAGTATAGTGATCTAATGATTGGTTGTACGATGTTATGTTGGATTAATTGATTGTTTCCTGGATTGAGTCTTGTACATTGCTAGGGACAGCAAAGTTTAAATCTGAGAATTATTTGATATGCGATCAGCATATAAGAAATTACATGACAAAAAGAAGAAGAAAGTGACTCAATCGATGCAAGAAAGGCAGAAAAGATGTTAAAATTATCCAAAGTCTGAATATCAGGTGTTACACTGAGTTTGTACGGATCTCACAGGAAAGATGCAGTAAAAGAAGTCAAAAAGGACAAAGAAGAGCTAAAAGCCCACGCTGCCAGCGTGGGTATGGCGCTCACAGCGTGGGAAGCAGGAATTGGGCAAAGGCTCCCGCGCTGAGAGCGTGAGGCCCGCGCTTGCAGCGCGGGGGAACAAAAATTGGCAGAGGCTCCCACGCCCACAGCGCGGGGATGGTGCTGCCAGCGTGGGAGGCGCGAAAGATTGAAGATTTGAATTTGAAGAATTAGGTCAAAGTCTCTTATAAATAAGAGACTCAACCTCATGAAGAACACACACCCAAAAACCCTAAAGAGGCAGATCCGGCTTGGAGAAGGAAGGAAGGCGGTCTTCGTGTTCGTCATCCCGTTCTTGAACTTTTCTTCTATTTTTATTTTCAGTTTATGTTGAATTCAGATCAGCGATCATGATGTTGATTGGCTAGATCTATTTTCTGTAGTCAGGGCCATGATCCCTTTGTGAACAATGGGTACAAGGATTGAATCACTTTACGTGTTGATTTTAATATACTTCATCTTTATCTTGTGCGTATTGATATTATTTCTGTTAGATCTGATCAACCTAATAGGGGATGATATTCTGGGGATTAGGGTTTGCAATAGGAATATTGGAATGCTGATTCTGAAAGGAGATAAAGATGACGATTCATGCATGTTCTAGGAATAGACTTGTATGAATTGCAGTCGTGGGATTTATCTACATACTGCTTGTTTTCATGCGGGATTACTAAGGGATTAGGGTTCCAATTGAATTAAAGGGTTAGATCACTAAGGGATTGGGATCTAACTAATTATTTTAAAGATGATAATTTGTTTGAGTTGTTAATTTCGATAAATACTGTGAATCAATCCAAAGTAAAATTGGGAGTATTTGGTGAATGTACCCTGGCTACAGTGCTTTTCTCACTTCTTTTACAAAAACATTTCCTTCATATTCTTACTTTAAGTCTTTCTCATAAAAACCTAAAAACAAGTATTTTACTTTTTAATTAGTTACAATATTTGTGAAACCACAAATCGATTCATCTAACTTAAGAGGACTGGTTATCGTAGTAGTTGTTTTACAATCCCTGTGGAGACGATCTTACTTATCACTTTTATTACTTGGAACGATCGGTACACTTGCCGAATTCGCAACACACATCATCAATATCTTATCTTGACCCATGTATTAATCATTATGGTTAAGAAGTTCATGTAATTATCCAATTGCAATGAATTGAAAATGAATTGGAAAATGCATTTACCAATACAGAAGGGTAACAAAATCACAAGTACCAGCTTTAAATACGGCCGCTCGAACTGAGCCTGTTTGGATACTCACTCTTTTAAGCAAGAAGCTACTTATAAGATAAAGTTAAAAAAAAAAGCTTAAAAAAGGGTAAAAGTTGATTGATGATTACATAAAAAATTTAGCTTAAAAGCATATATTTCAAGAAAATTCACTCTCTCTATTTTTATAACTCTTTATTTCAAAAACAAAATTCAAGAAACACTAATAAGAGTTTAAAAAAAGAAGCTTCTCCTAGGAGCTTTTTTTTTCATTATAAAAAAAAGAGATTTTCTCAAAACCTTGTTTGGCTTAACTTCTGCTTACAAGTAGCTTTTAACTTAAAAAAAGAAAGGATCCAAACAAGCACTCATGTTCACAAATCCACTACAACAATCTCAAATGAGTCCAATATTCATGGCAAAGGTGGAAGGTCAATTGGTTCTAAAGTTACAAACCCAAGAAAAAGGAGGGAACAAAGTAAATTAGTTGGTGATACTATAATTGTCCATACCACTGAATAAGTAGCGAAACAATACAAAATCAATGGCAATGATGATGTGGAAACTCCGGAAGAGGTTCAGGTATCTAAAGATGTTAATGAGATCCCAATAACTTGCATTTCCAATGGTAAAAGATGGAACAAAATGAAATAATTGTTGATGACATATTTGCATATGCTATAGCAAATAATGCAATTAACAAAGAGGATTATGAGCCAAAAACTATTGGGGAATGTTGACACAGAAAAGATTAACAACAATGGAAAGATGTGATTCAGGCATAATTAAATTCGCTTGAGAAATGTTAAGTTTTTTGTCATGTAGTCAAAACAACTGATAATGTAAGACACGTAGGCTATCAATGGCCATTTGTGATAAAAAGGAATGAGAAAAATCAAATTGTAAGGTATAAGGCAAGACTTGTGGCACAAGGTCTTAAATAAATGTTAGGAGTTGATTATGAGAAGACATATTCCCCCATAGTGGATGCAACTACATTTAGATTTTAATTAGTCTTGCAATCCTAGAAGGATTCAAGACGAGGCTTATGGATGTTCTCGGTGCTTATTTATATAGATCATTAGATAACGATGTCTACATGAAAATCCCTAAAAGATTAAAAATGCTTGAAGTATATAAGTTAAAACCTCAAGAGATACATTCTATAATATTAAAAAAGATCCTTGTATAGACTAAAACAATCTAGAAGATTGTGGTATAATCGCCTAAGTGAAGATCTTATCAAAGAAGGATTTGAAAATAACCCTATTAATCCATGTGTTTTTATTAAAAGATCATTATAAAGAGTTACCATTATTGCACGATATGTGGATGATTTAAATATAATCGGGACTCCTAAAAGGCTTGAGAAAATTGCAAAATATTTAAAAAATGAATTTGAAATGAAAAATCTTGGAGTAACTAAATTTTGTCTTAGTGTGCAGATCAAGCATTTGTCTAATGAAAAAAAATTCACCAATCAAATTATATTTTACATGGACAAAGCTCATTCATTAAGTTTACCAATGGTTGTTCAATCCCTTAACATTAAGAAAGATCCATTTTGTTCTCAAGAAAATGATGAAGAGCTCCTTGGTCATGAAGTACTATATCTAAGTGCAACTAGGGCTTTATTGTAACTTGTTAATCACACATGACCTGATATAATATAATGCTACTCCAACAAATAGGCAATAGAATGGCATAAAAGATATATTTTGTTATCTTTGCGGAACACGTGGTATGGGATTATTTTATGAAAAGAAATTCAAAGTCGGAATCGATTGGGTATGGAAATGTTGGGTATTCATCATATCCACATAAAGCATGATCACAAGCAAGACATGTATTCATATATAGCGGTACCACAATTTCCTAGCAATCAAGGAAACAAACTTTGATGGTAACATCTTCAAACCATGAAGAGTTAATTGCATTATATAAAGTTTGTTGAGAACATGTATGGCTAAGATAAATGATTTAGCATATACAAGAAGCATGTTGCCTAGAAATGATCAAGGGAAAACCAATATTACTTTACGAAAATAATGTTGTATGTATTGTTCAAATAAAGAAAGGTTACATCAAAGGAGACAAAATTAAGCACATTTCCCTAAAGGGATGGTGAGATAATGTTCATAAGATTTGATTAAATGAAAATCTTGCATATTTATTCACAATGTCATTTTCTCTTAAATATTCTCTCTAAATCTCTTTCCTTTTCACTTGTGTTCTATGTAGCACCGATATCGACACGGGACACGTGACACGATATGACACGACACTCCGACACGTTAATTCTAAAAAATGTTAGATTTCGACACGTTAGGACACGTTTTGATATTAAATAATATTTTTAATTTATGTAGTATATATTATATTTAATATTCAATAATTTAACAAAAAAATGAATCTAAACCTATAATATTCATAAATTTTGCAAAGAAACATAACATATCCCAAATATTTATATTAAACTCAATAAAATGATAATCGTAATCCAACGAATCTAATAGTTGGAACTAAAAAATCAACGCAAATCAACATTTGAACCTTTTTTTGAATTTCTATAATGCGTGTTGGAGTGTCGGGGAGTGTCGGAGTGTCCGAGAGTGTCGGACACGACACGTCAGGGTTTTTGAAGTGTCAGTGCTTCATAGCTTGTGTTTTTTTATCTCTCTCTAAGTCTTTTCTTCTTTCTCTTTGTTTTTGAAACACTTATGATTTTATTTGGAATAACTTATCCCTTTATGATTTTTTTTATTACTTATCTCCGTATGGTTGTTTCCATCGATGTCCATTCTTAATTATAAACTGGGTTAAACTACGCATTTTAACCACTAGACTTGCTTCCTCGTACATCATCTCCACTAATTCCCATTGCTATATTGTCTCCTCCCGTGCTTGTTCTTTGGGTTGTAAAATTTCATGTGTAGGAATTTGTTGCTGTTTCATGTCTAGGGAGATAGAATATGAGGGGTTCAAATACACTGATGAACATATTTCTATGTTGTAATACCCTCAAATAATAATAAAATTATATATATATATATATATATATATATATATGGAAAAATATTTCTACAACCACTTTAGATAAGATTATCTACAGCTATCGTTTTTTCGCTAAGTATGACCGATCATACTTAGTTATAACAATAAAGCTGTTCTTTTTTCTCTTTCCTCAGATACTGTTGGCTGACGTGGTGGAGAGTTAAAATGCAATTTTAAAGTATGACCGGTCAAACTTAGTTAAAAAGGGGCAGCTGTATATAACCTTATCTAAAGTGGCTGCTGAAATGTTTACCCCATATATATATATATATATATATATATATATATATATATATATATATATATATATATATATATATATATAGGTTTTGACACCTCATCCGAGAGCTATTAGATCAAAAAAGATCAATAGTGTCACATGCTTACAAATCAGAGCCATTGATTTTTTTTATCGAATGACTCTCAAATGAGGTGTTAAATTTTAAGTTTGACATCGATGTCAAAGGATCCTATCTCATATAATATATATATATATATATATATATATATAGCAGGATCCTTTGACACCTCATCTGATAGCCGTTGGATCAAAAAAGATCAATGGTGTCACATGCTTACAAATCAGAGTCGTTGATCTTTTTTGATCTAATGGCTCTAAGATGAGATGTCAAATTTAAAATTTGACACCGATGTCAAAGGATCTTGCCTCATATATATATATATATATATATATATATATATATATATATATATATATAGGGTGAGCATCATTTTACACCGGTGTAAGTTACACTCTCAATCTTGTCTGATGATCCCACTTATATCCAAGGGCTCTAATTCTTTAGTAATGTGAGTCATTGGATACAAGTAGATCAATAGTCAAGATGGAATGTAAGACTTCTAACTCTTACACCGGTGTAAGAATATCCTACCCCATATATATATATATATATATATATATATATATATATATATATATATATATATATATATATATCATGAAGGAGAGTAGTTCCTCGTTTTCCATGGTATGAATATTGAAATTAAAAATATCAGCAAATAGAAAATTTTATTTGACACAATGCCTTGTATAATTGCATGTTTTTCATCTATGTAGCACCGATACGACACGCGACGCGTGACACGACACGACACTCCGACACGTCAATCCTAAAAAATTATGGATTTCGACACGTTGGGACACGTTTTAATATTAAATAATATTTTTAATTTATATAATATATATTTCATTTAATATTTAATAATTTAACAAAAAAATAAAACTAAATTAATAATTCCCATCAACACGTTATAAAGATGAAAGCGTTAATAAAAAAAATAAAAATTTGGATGGGAGAGATATAATATCATATAGAGAGAACAATTCATATTAGAGAGAGATCATAGAGAATGAGATACAACAAGAGCGTAATAGGAATTGACAACAATGATGCTGAGATGATCTCTTATCTACTTAAGGGAAAAAAGACAAAAAAATAAAATTGATATGATCAGGTGGAAGCTTTATTAATATATTTTAATTTTTAAAAACAAAAATTAAAAAAGTTAAAAAAAAAGTTAAAAAATATTAAAAAATATTTAAAAAAAATAAAAAAATAAAAAATTTACGAAAATGCCATTTGACCGTGTCGGACACGGTCAAATTCGCGTGTCGGAATGGTCAACGTGTCGGAAAAAGTCAACCGCGTGTCCGACACCGTGTCGGAGCGTGTCGCCGTATCGGAGCGTGTCGGACCCGACTCTTCCTGTTTTTACAAATGTCCGTGCTTCTTAGTTTTTTCATTACATCTTTGTCGAGATGCAAAAAGTTTGCTTCATAATGCTTATAATTTTTTGTGTGTCCTACCTTTCCACATTTATAGCATACTTTATTGGAATAATTTTGGTTTTTATTTTTTATTTTTTATGAACTTTTTATTTGAATTATTCTTTTTAAAGGTTTTATTCTTATAATTATTATTAGCTATGTTAATTTTTTTTCTTTTTTCGTATAATTGATAGGGGAGTTGGTTTTTTAAAACCATATTGTTCCCGAAATACACCTAATTCTTTAATTCCACTCGCTTGGGCTTTTCTTATTATGTTTTCTATTTTCATATTATTACAAATTTCTAAACCTGTCTTTTTTTATTGCTGAAATAATTCTTTCATAAGTTAACTCTATTAATTGAACCGTAGGATATTGTTCACGAAATATTTTCTTTAACTTTAGTTGCAAAGACAGTTGGTAATCCTACAACAAATTTTTCTTTCCAATAAGCTTTTCCATAATCTACTCTAGAAAAAAGCAACAGTGAGAAATTATCGGCATACCATCTAAAAGCTCTCATACTAGGACATCTTGGTTTATGTAATACTTCATAGGTTCGTTCTTCAAAAATTCTATAAAACTTTGAATTATTGAAATTAGAAGAGTTTCTCCTTGTTGATCTATTTGTCTTCCTGTTTCAAATTCTATTTGGATCTCACATACTTCTATGTGTGTTTAGAACATAAACATATCTCTTATACACACACCCAAAGATATATATGGGGGACCATTTTTTCTCTTTATGAATAAGATATCAAATCTCCAATAAAGTTGAAAATAAAACATTTTTTTTGGTACAAAAAATAAAATTATTCTCATAAGTAGAAGATTACCTGTCTGCCAAATAAAGATTAGGATTGGATACTAATTTGAGGTACCAATTTGATGTGATCAAATTGCGCCAAGCATTCAACCACCTTGTACGCAAATGTCACCCACTTAAATACGTGCACT
The DNA here is from genome assembly GCA_032173675.1 of Gastrolobium villosum. Taxonomy (NCBI): domain Eukaryota; kingdom Viridiplantae; phylum Streptophyta; class Magnoliopsida; order Fabales; family Fabaceae; genus Gastrolobium; species Gastrolobium villosum. The sequence goes on along the minus strand of JAVKPL010012192.1, from coordinate 47,779 downwards.
GCACTTCGATGTCTTCATGAAGTTAAATGAAATTTTCTTAGGTTTCCATTAAAATGTAAAAATGTCCAATTCGACATTTGTAACAAAAGATGAAAATATCCAATCAAAAACTTCAGTGGTCTAAATTTGTCTTTCTCATAATTCTGAAAGCTTAAGCCATTTGAAGTGGGCGTGGGAAAGAACTTAAATAAATTACGTGAGATTAGAGATTCATCACAGTGCCATCCTTGGGGAAAAGAATTCTTGTAGCTTTGACTTGAAAAGTGCAACAGTATAGATTTTACACCGGGATTGTAAATGAAAAATTGAATAAGCTCAGTAGTAACACTACATAATTGTGGTTACATGGAAAAACAAATGAAATGGTTTGTTCAATATAAAGATAAATCGAGATTTCCAATCAAACATGTGAGAGCCGTTTCTGTACAGTATTATGGACACAACTCTAAACTTCTACTCATTAGTTGGGGTCTGTTCCCCCATTGGAGTTGTGCTCCGGTCCCCCCTACCACGGTGCTTCCAGAAATATTTGCCGATGAACGATTCAGCAATGTCTGCTGGATACTTCTTTCTTATAAAGTTATCCAAGCACTTCCAGTACGAAAAGTCTTCTCTTCGTCCATCCTTCAAAACCACGTAAAAGCATCTGCTTTCTTGAAAACTGCTGTGTCTACTGACCTGTAACAAGTCCTCCTAACATTAAATATGCACGAAAGCCTAGAGACACACACACACATTAAGTCTCAACACAACACAACGCATTATACACAAATGGATATATTATATATAGCGTATACTGAGATTGATACGCAAGGATGGAAAGAAAGAAATCAAGATAAACCAACATCAGTAGTCAGTACACAAATCCTCCAAGTTTTAGAAAGAAACTCATTCATCCGGGGCACCTTTAATGAAAACAATTATAACTGCAAATGAAAGCTCAAAAGGCCAGAAAGCAGAACTGAAGGATACCATGACATGATCAATTCCAGCACCCATTTTGGTTTCTTTATCCGGATGGTGTTCAAAGACATTTTCAAGTATAAATTGTTGATCTTCAGCAGCAAGAGGATCCCCATCATTGTACCTTCACACAGGAATTCATTATTAGAAAAATAAGATAAACATGATGCGGCTTGTGATACATAATTCATAGGAAATCTCGGAATGCTAGAATAGGGGGAGTACGGAAAAGGAAACAACAATGGATATTCACTAACCGTTGTGCTATTGACACACAGATTAAAACATTTGGATTTCAATAACCAAAAAAAAAACATTTGCCTTTTATTTTCAATGTTATTCAATACTTTTATCAGGAGAAAAAATCATAGTAGCTGATAACAGCTATCATAGTTAATGGTATTATGTTAACACCACACCAAAAATAACTTCCATAAAAATTCCAGTGGTTCTGAAAATGGCAGGAATGACACATGCAGTTTCAAATTATCCACCTTGCAATAAATGTAGGTAAAATGAGTGAGACAACAAAAAGTCTGGGTGTAACCTGAGCATGCAAATGACATTTCAACCGTAGGAAAAGGTATAAAGGTATCACAAATTTGTTTAGCCTTGTAAGTTAATATATTGGAGAGTTTGCACTTACTGCCTCAGGAAACTTACCCTTGTTGTTGCATGATTCGTCTGATTGACTGCATAACCGGTTCAATGTCCTTGAGAACATCCTGTTCCTCAGAAGAGTATATATCAAATCTCTGCCCAGGTGCTCTAGGGGGGCGATTCTTATTTTTCCTGTCTCCAGCATTAGAACCCCAACCTTGCGAACCTTCAAAGCGGTTTTTCTTAAATGATTCTCTACCCTGTTTTCCCCACTGAAAATTTCTATCACAATCAGAATTAGCAGAAGCAACTTGTGAGTCCCATCCATGTGAACTCGCAGACTGGTTTGACTCATTCTGGGAATCCCAAGCTTGATTTTCTGGGGATTTGGATTTCCCCCAAGAGCTATTGTCAGCCGGCAACTTGGCATCCCAGTTTAAATCAATTTCCTTACTCTGAATCTCATTCACATTGTCAGAATTATGCTCCCAAGCATTGGATCTAGAAGAGTTCTCTCGCATATCAGCTCCAACCTTAGATTCAGCTTTCCAGTTACCAGAGCTCCAAGAATCCTTTTGGGCTCTTTCTGACCCAGTATCTTGTATTTCATCTTTATTTCTTCCCCGAAAGGACCAATCGTTGGAATTTGGTTTAGTCTTATCTTTCTTTGCACCCCAAGCACTGGACCTAGAAGAGTCATCTTGGGTAACACCAGATCCAACCTTATTATATTCACCTTGCCACTTTCCAAAGCTCAAAGAATCTTCTTGGGCTGTTTCAGACCCACCATCTTGAATTTTAGATTTATTTCTTCCCCAAGAAGACCAATCATTAGATTTTGCTTCTGTTTGATTGGTGTTAGCATCCCAAGCAGTGGACTTAGAAGAGTCCTCTTGGGCTCTTTCAGACCCACCATCTTGTATTGCAGATTCATTTCTTCCCCAAGAAGACCAATCTTTAGATTTTACTTTTGTTTGATCAGTGTTAGCATCCCAAGCAGTGGACTTAGAAGAGTCCTCTTGGGCTCTTTCAGACCCACCATCTTGTATTGCAGATTCATTTCTTCCCCAAGAAGACCAATCTTTAGATTTTCCTTTTGTTTGATCACTGTTAGCATCCCAAGCAGTGGACTTAGAAGAGTCCTCTTGGGCTCTTTCAGACCGACCATCTTGTATTGCAGATTCATTTCTTCCCCAAGAAGACCAATCTTTAGAGTTTACTTTTGTTTGATCAGTGCTAGCATCCCAAGAAGTGGAATTAGAAGAGTCATCTTGGGCTCTTTCAGACCCACCATCTTGTATTGCAGATTTATTTCTTCCCCAAGAAGACCAATCATTAGATTTTACTTTTGTTTGATCAGTGTTTACATCCCAAACAGTGGACTTAGAAGAGTCATCTTGGGCTCTTTCAGACCCACCATCTTGTATTGCAGATTTATTTCTTCCCCAAGCAGACCAATCATTAGATTTTACTTTTGTTTGATCAGTGTTTGCATCCCAAGGAGTAGACTTAGAAGAGTCCACTGGGGCTCTTTCAGACCCACCATCTTGTATTGCAGACTTATTTCTTCCCCAAGCAGACCAATCATTAGAATTTACTTGTGTTTGATCAGTGTTTACGTGCCAATCACTTGACTTGGAAGAGTCTTCTTGGATAGCATCGGCTTTCCAATCAAAGTTCTCTTCAAAGACAGCATCATGCTGTGGGGACATAGCCTGGTCCACATTTTCCTCGTCTTCTAGCAAATCATCAATATCTCCACCCAAACAAGCATTGTATTCTTCTTCCCCATTGGCAAGGCTTTTCATCGTGTAAAGAAAGTCGTAAACATCCACCCCTCCAATCTCATCTGCTTTTACCTGCAGAAGAAAAAACCAATATTACAATAATGTTTACAGAATTCCAACTCTTCATATCATCAAGTCAAATAATAAATCTGAGTAAGAATCAAATACATCTTTTGCATTCCATATGACGTCAAATCTTGATCCTGTACCAACTGCCACATGTTTACCCCAGGAACAGGAGGCAACTATACTTGATAAAGAGTCAGTATGGCATTTCTCAGCAGCTCGCTCAAAACATTTTCTCGGTGTCTGGACAATCACATTTACAAAGTAAGAGAAAGATAATGACATGATACATCTCATAATTTCAACAATTAGCAAGGCAGTCCCTTACAAAGAGTGTTGCATCAGTGAATGGTACTTGAATATTTAACTGTCGAGCCATAGCTTTATATCCACCCATATTAAAGCCAACCAAATTCCCACCACAAGTCATACTATTAGCTAACAGAATGAGATGCTCTCTAAGAACACCTTTTGCCACCATTTTCACAGATGCTGCTACACGCTGCATTTAGCAACAAAAGAATAAGAGAAGAAGAAATGGTAGACACCTGATGTGGGGCAACTAGAAAGAGCAGACCACGATCAAGGCTCTTTCATCCAACAAGAAAAGACAAAATTGTAACAATATCCCAAATCAGGCTTATGGACAAATGGACAACAAATATGAACATTACAACTACACACATCAAAGGATTGCAAAAATTGCAAACTGTAATAAAATCTGGGGCAGTGTTTGGTTTATTTTTGTAAAGAACCAATTCAACCCAAAAGCTTAAGCTGTTGGGTGAGGCTACATTAATGGTTTTATATATCTCAACACGCCCCCTCACATGAGAGCCCACTGGGCTTGAAGGGTGGACAATGCACAGGCCCACCTACCTGTGCGAACAAAGAAATTCCACTTGAAAGAAAGTGGGGGGCGGCAAGGATCGAACCCGGGACACGAGGCTCTGATACTATGTAAAGAACCAATTCAACCCAAAAGCTTAAGCTGTTGGGTGAGGCTACATTAATGGTTTTTTATACATCAACAATTTTCGTTCGAGATGATTTCACTAATAATAATAATAAGGGAATTAGTTTTCTCATTTTACACGAGAAATTTTTTCCTTCCTACACACAAAATAAATGAGTGGGGTCCACAAAAAAGTGAGAAGACAAAAAAACCAAGGTGGGACCCACCTATTAATTGTGTGTGACTACTTATAGGAAGGAAAAATTTTCTCAAGTGAAATGAGAAAACTATTTCCCCAATAATAATTACAAAATGCAACTTTGTTTTCTGATTTCAAGAATTTGCAAAGGAAATGGTGAAAAACAAAATCTTGTTTTCACCATTTCCTTCACAACATCTTGTGAAACAAGAATCAACATGTAAACAAGGTGAAACTTTTGTAATAATAAACAAAAATATATTAACTAAAAATGTGCACAAAAAACAAACCAAATGCCTTCTTAGTTTCCTAATCTGTCAAAATGTATATATCCAACTATCAAAAAAATCTCGAGTACATGAAGAACTGACAATCCTAGGAATTACCATTATTTTGAGATGAAAAATAAGGATGAAAATTCCTAAGTTCATGCTAAAGACCATAGCTTTATTCGAGTACTTCAGTAATTTTCTGTGTTATTTCTATAGTAATCACATTGTGAATTTTTGTTAGTTTTAGATGATAAACACGTAATAAATTGGACTCTTTTATTGTTTCATAGGTACACCTATGGAGGTTGATGGAAGGACAGCAAAAAATACAAAAGAATCAGAAGGAATTGTGCTAAGAAATTCAAACCAGAGAACTAGAAATAAAACATCTAAATCTGAAACCAAAGTTTTGTAGAGGTACCATACTACCATAACCCAAACTGGAAGTGACTGCAGTCAATATGCAACATACCCTGGGAAATAAACTTTCAAGGATTAGCATGAGTAGCAATGGTCACTTGGCTGGAATCCCACCCATTACAACAATACCACTGGACACTAAATTTCTTTATTCCACAAATAATTAGCCTCTCAAGGAATGTGCGGAAGCCACTTAGCTGCAAAAGCAATGTTTCTACACAACAAATTCCCCAAGCCATAATCCCCTTCATTTTAAGGCCTACAAAGAAAACCTCCCAAACAAATAGATCTCTTCTCAGTTTGCCCACATTTTTAGGCCTACATATCTTTATGCAGTAGTTTCCTATCACAATTATCACAATTATCTTAGAAAATACGCCAAGAGCTGCAATATTTACCAGAAAATTTTTACAAATATGAACTTCAGGCATGGATTTTTGTAAGTAACAATCATAATGGTCGCATATGCATGAAGGTAAATAAAGCAGGCAGAACTACAAGAAATGCACTTCTATGAAATGAAAACACCAATAGATGATACTATATGCAGCCAGCTCTATGTCACTTATGACTATGACTCTAGGTCACATACAGCAAAGGAAAAACGTATGCACTTCTGAAGATTAATGAATGAGAAATACACACTTTTCACAGCAGCCTGCTAGAAGCATGCTAAAGGTGCATGATCTCAAGAATAAGAAGAGAACCTAGCATACACTTAACATTGTATTCAATATAGTCTTAATAAATTTACCTGAATTGCTTGATCAAAAGTACATGATATCCCTAGTAATTCCTGAATTTGCTTAATAGCATATGGGATGGAACGACAAGTATCAATCAAATGAAGAACAGGAAGGCAGGAGTCAAGTACAATCCTCCATGCATCACCACTTTGTTTAACAGCTTCTTTCTCAAGAATGATGTCTAGTGCCAATTCACCATTAGAAGATTTGCAAGGGTTTCGGACCCACATGTTTGAGTCTGAATTAACCCAGATTATACTTGCAGAGCTAATACGGGGGTCTCCTATTTATTTATGAGAGAAAATCAGAAAGATTTCCTACAAGAATATATGTAGCTAATGCATTTATGTATAATAATGAATGTAACACAACAGATGACAGACCAACAATATAAATTAATTCCTAACAAACCTGAACAAGAACGGAAATTTGTACGCAGATTACATCCTAAAAACATAAATAAAAGTAAAATTTCCAACTGGACAATTACTTATAGATGTGAGAAAAGGACACACAACGGCTCATGTAATTGAGCACATGACTGGTCCTGCAACAACCTCTTTGTGCTTTCTGTAAAGGCTAGTGGAGTTTCTGATAGTGGCTGTATTTGCCAGTAGTAATTCCAGTGCTTGAAGAAAATGGTAAAAGACTTCCAAGGCCTATAGGAAGAGTACGAGTTGCGCAAGTTATTCATTCGAAATGGGCCAACCGGTTTTAGATTATGTTGTTCTATGTTTTTTGTTTTGTGGGTTTGCTACAAGTAACAAGCTTAAGCTTAGTAAGCTTTAGCTTGAGAGCAAATGTTTAGCATATTAAGGTTTAGAGACTTGTTGATTAGTCGGTTTGGATTGAACAAGTGGTACTAATGCTTGACCTAACTATTAGAATGGAACAAAAAAAAAAAAAAAACTTGTTTGTGTATAGCATCACATCAGAGTATCAATTAAATCCCAAATTATTCAAAGTATCCTTTTTCTCATTTCCATATTCCCTACCTAAACCCTATATATTGGTTTAATGATAATAGAAATATAGAACTTCATTAAAAAATAAATGCAAGGAAAATACCTTTGATTATTGTTTCTAACAGAACTGGGCAGATTAAGTCAGCCAGGATGTTGGCAGTTTTGTCTAAATCAGTGACATCATCTCGCCAAAGGAACGTTACACATGGTGCAGAAGAATGTGGAGTAGAACAAGACTCACTGCCAAGAAGGAACATAGATAAGAAATCCTCATAAAGAAAACAAGAAAAAATTCTATTTTGAATCGCCTCTGAAGCGGAAATGGAAAGAGAAACCTTAGTTTTTCCAAGGATAGTACTAGAAAGGCATCACAGAATATTCAAAGGGTAGTATCAGTGATATAGGATTGGCAAACTCAACAGATATGATGGCTGAGTTTGTTGGGATCCTCATTATATAATAGTGATCAAAACTTGCAATCATGAGAAAACAATGAAATTCCTAGTTTTGATAACAAACTTTAACACCCAGACAGAAATGCAAAAACATTTAAGTACAATCAATCAATAAATATATATATATATATATATGATCTTAAATACTACATTCAGCTAGGTCTTCCGTTCAACTTATCATGGGATTGTATTGTCTCTAATGCCTCTTTGAGGTGTTCTGCTAGTGGTTGCTTCAAGGGTGTGGCCATTTTAAACTTTTGAAGAGATCAGGCAGCTTCACTATGTTTTTATTTTCTTGTTCTCCTTTTACTTTGCCTTTTTTCAGGAATAGGAGGATTTCCTATCCTCCTTTAGTTGAACTTCCCCTCATTTCATTCTAAACATTTTCTATTTCTATTAAAAAAAAGTTAAGCACTTGCTATGCCAACAGTCAAATAATCATTTGAAATTTGAATCACAATCTTATGAAAATGTACATGACAAGAACATCATACATATTCTATAATATACATACATACATACATCCATATATGTTGGAAATCTTTTCAGAACTATACAAATTTTAATAAAGAAAAAAAGAAAATTATCTACAAGAAAAAGTTTGGTTATGAAACCAAGAAAAAAATAAAAAAGAAAACCAAACAAGAAAAACACAACAGCTTGTAATATAAAAATATGCCCAGACTACCATCTAGGCCTCCCCATTTGTACATCAAGAGTGAAAAAATTAAAACACAAATGAGTTTCAAAGTTTCCTAGATCACATTGCAATTAACTAATTACTTCAGGTAAGCATGAATAATTAAGAATGCAAGGTAATTTATCCAATGCATATGGACAGAACAGAAGATTAACCTGAAAAACAATTCAGTCCTCTTAAAAACTTGATAAACTTTCTTTTTTCGACTGAAGGAATTAAGTCTTTCTTGGCATCTTTGGAAAACTTCAGCCGCATTGATCTTTAACTCTGCTAACATCATCTGTTCAAAAAATTATATTGTTAACTATTAAATACATTAAAAAATAACAATAGTTATTATATTTATAGGGAAAAGTGTTTATCCTTTTAAATGACACAACTTATATCTTTTCACTCTCATAAAGAGGTGGGCTCCACACCTTTATTTTTTTTGTCAACTCCTCTCCTCCTTTATCTATCTCTTTCTCTCTCTTAAAATGACACAACTTTACATCCTTTAAAATGACATACACTTTTCCCATATTTATAATACAAAAACAACCAAGACTTGGATTGCCCTATATCAAAGGCCTGTGTTGTTCTTCTCCTCACATGAATATCATGCTAACCTTAACAAGTACAACACCAGTTTCTCCTAAATACATTGTTCTTAATATTTAATGTAGGACAATCCAAGTCAGGTAGTCGCTGTATGCATCAATGTATGGAGTAAGGTAGGTAGCCACACATAAATATGCTGAAATTGGATATAAAGGAAATCCAATAACCTCGTCCAGATGAATATGACCAATAAGGCCTGCATCAGTTTCAGAACTTTCCCTGTGAGTTCGCTGCTGTTGGTATCTGCAGATGAGAAACAGGTACACAAAAAAAATTGAACGATCTCATTTTTAATAATATAAAATATCACAACTTAGTTCAATAATGCAAATAGCCCGCCCACATAAAATAAGTAGTAGATAAAAATGAGAGCAGACAAACTGCTTATGAGGATGTGATATCCTCCCTGAACTAAAAGGACAAAAACATAAGCCATGATCCAAAAATCAACTCATTATACAATAATTCTAACCCTGCAGCAAAAAAAAAAAAAAACCCTAGACATAGTAAATTTATGAACAAGCACCACATCACCTCAAAAACAATGCACAAACAAAAAGCACCACATCACAGCATAAACAGTGTGCAGTAATCATCCTCTGTTCAACCTTTAAAACTGAACCCCTCCCTGCCAACACATGCAAAAAGGAATTCAAATACAAACAGTATACACCTAAAGTCCAAAAGCATCCGGTTCCAGGCAGCTATGCAATCATAACTGGGAAGCAGTTTCTAAAATAGTACATAAATGGCTTCTCTCTGGTATTTGCTCATGGCAGATTCAAAGGAGTTAATATTCCTTACATTCAGGTAGACTGAGCAGCCAAGCAGCACTCTTGTGTTTTTATGTTCCATGATATATGTACAATTTCCGGTCTTGAAGGATATCAATCAACTCCCTACTTGTATACACAAAACCTCTTTTCCATATGATACGACTACTTTTATATCTGATAACATGCCAGCACATTCACATGCACACGCAGTTTTCCCTCTAATGGGGCACTGAACTTTCAGAGGGGTTTAGTGAGAAAGTATTCCTATTTGGAGAGTGGGTAGGAAAATGGAAGAAGATGATGAACAAGACACATGGGAAGAGTCTAAGAATTTTTTATAAAAGAAGATTATGATTGAGATGAAGAGAAAGAATTATTCAAGAGAAAGAAGAATAAGAAATTCTCCTAACAAAAGAACAAAATAGAAAAGAACAAAGAAAAAAGAAAAAAGAGAAAATCAATGTAACATAGCTTCCCAATCTCTCAACATATCTGTTAGTGAAACCCAATTAAAAAGGCACCAAATAGACACCAAACCCCTTCTTGTCTTATCCCAAATCAAGTGATGTACAAGAGAAACCTCATTAAAAATACGGTAGTTTAGCTTCAACCAAATCAACAAAATTTTAGCACAAACTGTGCATTGCCCCAAAAGTTTGGCCTCTACTTCTACCAAACCAATAAAACTAATCATAGAGAAAAATCCTTCCAACCTTAATTGGAGGACAGCAGATATATTCAAGAAAAATTAAAAAAAGAGAAAGAGGCTAAAAATCATAAGTTGCCCGATCAATTAGAACTCCGAAAATACTAGAACCCCAAGAAAATAGTTGATCTTTGGAGGGTGCAAAATAGTAAATGTAGAGTAGGTGTAAAGGAGAAAAGGAATAAAGGTAAAGAAATTCCACCGAAAATGGAATATCACTGATGACAGATTATTATCCAATACGTGAGTTCACTTCGCAACCATGTTTTGTGGAGCCCAAGTATATTATTTGGTTAATTTTCATTCGTAAGGGTTCATTTGTAGCAAACTTAAAGCTTAGTAAGCATTAGCTTGACGGGTAGTCCAAGATGTATTGAAAATAGGTTGATAAAAAGTCCCACATCGTTATATTAGTCTTACGCAAGCCTGAGCATGTTGTTAAGGTTTAAGTTTTGTTCTTAGGGGAGCATCCAGGGGCCGTCACATTACATGCCCAAACCACCTCAATTTTATTTTATTTTGGTACATTGCCAGGAGGTATCCCCATTCAACCTTCTCCGGGCACCATGCCCTCGGGATACAGCCCGTTTGGGCTAGCCCCTCAGTGTGACAGTGGGTGCACTAAGCTTCGCAACCGGAAAAAGGACGAGACTAATCCCCCAACCGAAGATTTTTGGCTTATCCTCTGGCCCCCAAAGATTTTCCAAGAAACTGCTTGAGGCAGGGTTTGATCCCTGCACCAAGCAATCCCTTGAGAGCTCAGCTGCAAACTGAGCTACCCTTGGAGGTTCAAACCACCTCAATTTATGTTCTTCATCTTTTCACTCATCAATACTACTACTACTTTTCGTCGAATATCTTCATTTCTTATCTTCTTATTCATCCTCGTATAACTACACATTCACCTTAACATCCTCATCTTAACATCCACCTTAACAACATGCTCATGTTGCGTATGTGCTGGCTAACATTCAACTCTGTTGAGGAACATTAGAATAAAACTGTATATTGAATTAATTCAAGAGAGTACAATATATAAAGAAACACTAATGAGCTTAGCTCATACCTAACCTAAATTCTAATGAAATAAGGAAATAGATCTTTACAAATAATAAAGATATTCTTTCTAACAAACTCAATATAACATTGCAAGCCTTACAACTGTTCTCGTCGAATATCTTCATTTCTTATCTTATCCATCCTCGTATAACTACACATCCACCTTAACAACATGCTCAGGTTGCCTATGTTTCAACTCTATATAACATTGCAGGCATTATTTCAATCGAATTTTCCTTTTAGCTTAAGAAAAACACAAAAACCCAGATGCACTCCACCACTTCATTCATCCTACTCTGATTCTATGATTTACATCCTCATCAATCACACCACCTTTTTGCATAATTGATCTCAAGTATCTAAAAGCATCTTTCTTGGGTACCTCTTGAACAAGTAGATGCACGAGGTCCTGATCTCCATCTCTTACCGAAGAAAACTCACACTTCATATACTCAGTCTTACTCCGGCTTAACGTGAACCCTAAACAACAATTTAACAAGAATACAAACACTAATATCCAACTTAATGGCAACATGCTTCCAACAATTTCAATTCCTTGCCTCAGACACCAGAAAAGCCTGATGCTGGCCATTTTTTATAGAATTAAAAAAGTATGCTTAAGAATAAGACAAATGCAGAAGCAGAGGATAAGAAAAGTGGCAAAAAGGCCAAAATTCAAGCAAAACAACCAATAACAATAATAAAAAGAGTTATAAAATCATTCAAGGGCCTCCGCCTAAAAGCAATAGATATTAGAAAAGTTGTCTCTTGACAAGTTGTCAGGAGTTTAATCCTTGAAGTCCCACTTCTTAATAATTAAGTTGAATTTGAATTTCAGCATAAGAATAAAAATAGGCATGCCTATTGTGCATGCTTCATTGCAGCAGGGACCATATTAGAGATATAAAACCATCCTAAAAGTTTAAGATTTGAAGAAAATTTGTCCTTGAAAGACAAAGTTATCATCAGAAATGTGCTTTCCAGTTAGTCTACATGTTCAACTCATGCAAACCTGGAGAAGGCACTATACAAAACCCAGAATCCAACCATCCCCTGCCCCCCCCCCCCCCCCCCCCAAAAAAAAAAAAAGGGAGAATTGCCCATAAGAGAATCTTCCAATGTGTTGTACATAATTACACCTTTTATGCAGGTAAGCGTGCCCTAAAGTGCATAAATGCAACTCAGAAAGACAATTCAAGCCCTAAGATGTCAAGTAACCAACGAACCATGGTTGATCCACGCCTTATAAGTAACATTAAACTTTTCTTAACTAAGATTATATGCAGAATAGTGCCAAAAAAAGAATGATGCTAAAATAGGAAACTTACTCAATAATGAACTCTACTGCTGCATCCTTCAGACTGACTTTTCTCAATTGATTTTTAACTAAATATGCCGCATTTTCTCGACAATGACTCCTTCCACACGAACAGTCATTCAAGTATAAAATTACACGACGATCAATGGGTTCATTCTTAAAATTGACCTTGCAAAGTAATACTTCCTGAAGATAAAACACATAAAAAGAAAATTCAAGAAAAAATACCATCATTATAGGAAAAAAGATGACCAGAATTAACTAAGAAGAAATGATTACCTTCATCAACTCCCATGAAGAATTGCTGTTAGGACTAGCATCAAGGACTGCCTTATATGCAGGATTTGACATAGCAGTTGCAGCTAAGACACCTACAGGCTCACCAGCAGGGAATAAGTGCTGAGCTTTTTTGTCTCCAGCTTGTATCCCATACTCAAATTGGATAATCGAATTACTACAAACATTTCTAACAGTTCCATCATAGCAAATCACAACATCCCGAAGAATGGCCATCAAGTTCTTAAATAGCGTTCCTGGTTCAGATAATCCTTTTGAAGAACGCACAATTGTTTCCCTGGTTGGAATTGAATGCACCATCTCTTCATATGGATCCAAACCGTGAAAAAAGCACCCTTTGAGTAATCCATACTGTGCAGATGGATAACCATCCCCATCATAACAACACTTAACATGAAAATGGGTTGCTACATCTTCAACCAATCCCTTTGAATAGAATCTTCCCCTCTCAAAAAGTTGCTGGCCTAAAAACCCAATCTGTTGAACCACCTTGTCAACAGCCGACCTACTCTTTGAGTCAATTAAATCGCCAAGTTTCGTTGACTTTAGGGCAAAACTTACTACAGGGAGTTCAAAATCTCGAATGTGCTTCTCTAGTTCTTGTGCCACCTGCTCATTGTATATGGACCTTAACTGATATAACAACGGAGAAACTTTTCCAATGCTTCTATTTAAAATACTTTTGGCTGCCCTGGATATTGAAAAATCTTGTAGGCCAACACTAAACCCATCAGCAAATAAGCTTTCCATCAAAAAGGGTTGTATTACATCCAGGAAATTTAGTGCCTCCTGTGGACCCTTCCCAAAGAAAATTGAGGCTGCTATTTCATTTATCATTGCAGGCAAAACATCCTTTTTGACATCAAATTCTAAGATTTCACTCTCACTAATTAAGTATCGCCCCCCATCGCAATCAAAAGAGGAAGGCAAAGCACACTGCAACATTTGCATGGAAGTCCAATAAGAAGCACCAGAACTGGCCTTCAGCAAAGCAGGCCGTGGCAAAGGCAGCAAAAGAAACATGGCCAATTGATTAGCTGCTGCTCTATCCAAAAAACATCTCTTAAACAACATCTTCAATGACAACAACGAATCCGTGGTCAACTGTAGGTTCAGATTACCGCTGTGAGAGCTGAGGAGCTGTTTCTCAACAGAGAATAGTTCCAAAACCTCAGCTTTAGCAGCAGGGGACTGTGGGTAAAACAAATGAACACAGTCACCGTCAAAATCAGCCCCAAGGGGTCCACAAATTAAAGGATTTATTTTCACTGTGTGGTCATCGTGGATGTACACAACAAGTGCTTGCAATGAGTGTTTATGGGTTGTAGGTGGTCTGTTGATGAAAACAGTATCACCATCCATAATCCTCCGATGCACAATCTGACCAGACTTTAAAAATGTGTGCCCCTTTGAGCCCTCTCTCAATGAATAAGTAGAAACACCTTCCTTGAAGGTCAAGCACAAATTTTCATCTACCAACTTCTGTAAATAACTCATGTTATTTACATTTACTCTCTCCTCAAATGTAATCTTTTGGGCAACTTCAGCCGGAATTCCTACTTCATTTATCCTCTTATAACCATCTCCAGTTATCACACTCCGGGAAGAAAAACCTGAACCCTTGCTTATAAATAAAGTCCTCATTTTCTCAAGCCATGCTTTTGTTGACGATGTACTGAGGTCTTTATTGACCCCAAAATGTGATTCGATGTCACGTGCTGGTTTAGACGTACCCCTAACTTGGAGATATTGATCAACCACTAACTGCAAGTCATTTGCTTCAACTTGATGAGACTCGAAGTTTGGTTCACCAGATCTAGAACTTCTGATGATTTCAATCTTCCTGAGCAATTTTCTGAGGATTGTCATGGAAGGATCCTGCAAAATAATAAATATACATAGCTAACCAATGCTCTATAAAAGAATTCTACAATCAAGCAAACAGTCATATTATCATTTGCTCACCGAAGCCATAACAGTGACGCCATCTGAAACTACTGGCACAGACAAGCAATTCGGTGGTACAGGAAGAAATTTGAAAACATATCCATCTTGAGGAAAATATCTTTTTCCAGCAAGCTTTTTTTTGGTCTCTAGAGGAATTCTCTTGATAATTTCCATCACCTATTAGATATTTAACGAGCAAAATATTAATCAAAAGGCAAAGACAAACATTTCAACCCAAAAACATTTTTTTTAAAATGTTGAAATATGGGAAATACTTAATATTATTTCACACAATCGAATGTAAATCGTCTACTATATAGTCTAACCCAAATAAAAGAAAGAATAAACTAGAAGATGGGGAACTAATTATAACTATATTACAAAAGGCTATTTTCAAAAAATTAAAAAGAAAAGAAAAAAATGCACACAGCGAGTACCGTGGAACTCTCTCAGTTATAGACCTCTTTAACAGTCAATCACAAACATTTTAGGAGTAGAATTTTCAAACAGAGAAAAAATGGAAACACAAATCCCAGCTGGGTGATCCAGACAGAAAATAGAATTGTCAAGATAAATATATATATGCCACTACAAAAGCACAGGTAGTTGAAAGTAGCATTTGTTCATTCCTGGGTAGATAACAAGTAAAACAAATCAATAACAGCATATCCTTAAAAATTAAAGAAAAAAGATGTCCAAGGCAATGATAATGCCAGACCCAAAAATACAATTATCGGAAATGCAATGTCTCTCATTGAAGGATGCCTATAAATGCATTGTCACATGACAATTTAGAGAACATAAACTGTCACAGCAAAAATAAATAAATAAATAACAAAGAAAAATTAGATATTATGCATATAGAGGCCAAAAAAATGGAGTATGTATATGAAAAAGAGGAACGGTAAAAATACAGTAACTTGAGAAACATATATCCAGACAAGTGAAAGCAACTAGCCTTTTTAAGGAGCTAGTAAAAAAAAGGACAGTGGAAACCAAACCTCAAAAGGAAGCAAAGCTCGGGTATGATCACCTTCGTAGCGATATCCATATTTATCTAAAAAGCTCCAAAAACCATCACGCATCTTCTTTGACTTGGGTACCTTCAGAGCCAGGTAATGAGCACCATCAGTTGTTTTCACCTCACAAACAGAAACTTGTGCAGCATTAACATCCTGAAATGAAGAAATAAAAATATCATGAACTTCTGAAATGAATATTCATGGAAACAACAGACTCCCATCCATAATAGCACCAATAGCAAAACCGATTTGAGCCAATTCTGATAAGGAAGAACTAATTGAAGCATAAATTATGTACCAAGAAGAGAAAACAGCAAAACAAAATCAGAGAATAAGTCACATTTAAGAAAACCATGGATGTAACCCCCAAAAAAAAACACTTCACAGAAAGAAAGAAAGAAAGAAAAAAACATGTCTTCACTCCTTAAATGTTCTTCAGATGAGACTGATAGGAATATACTCGTGAAGGTTTATGTAAGGTGGATAGTAGGGGATTATGTTCTACCAATGAGGTGACATAACTAACTTTTGGAGGGAGAATAGAATTATAGAATATTCTTGGAGATTAGGCTTAGTATAAGATGGGAATTATGAAGCTGCTGAATAAGGGATTTGAATACTTGGAATTGGGAACATTGGCAAAGCATGAAGCTTCTCGAATTGCTTCACTGTTATGTTCTTTCCTGCCGTTGTTATTCATCTTTTCTTGCCATTCTGGTTTCTGTAATTTCCTTACAATTTTCTTCAGTTGTAATTTTCTGTTTTGTTAATATTGTCAATATATATCAGAAAATCTAGGTTTTCCAGGCCAAAAGACTTGTGTTATGTTATCCTTTATTGATTATGTAGTTTGGTTCTTATCAACCTTCATAAAAAAGAAAAAAAAGAAACAAAACACCATTACGATTGCAATGTACAATCTTGTCCCGGAAAAAAGGTATACTATTATCAAGGTAGGCAAGATCGAGGCCCTGTCTAAGATCAGGGGAGGGGTTTGACATGTAAAGGGTGAGAAAATATTACAGATAACAAGATACTGCCAAAAACACAAATTTATACATGCACGCACATGGATGTAAGAATATGTTAAATATCTATGGTAGCAAATCATGTATATACGGTAGAATCAAATATGAGCAATATTGAAAACTAATTTAGTATTGAACATCTGTATAATCAGGATTGAGAAAGGATATTATATGATTTGTTCAAGCTCACCTCACAACAGGAAGATAATAACGTCTGTGCCACACCCATGCCTGAAGCTGGAAACTGAAAGGTTGTAAGCCAGTAAGATCAAGCACACAAAATGGCATAAGAAGAAGGTTGTATCCTTGTATAAATCTAACACAAAAAGTGCAAAATAGCAGGATTGCTACACAAATTAAGACAATTAAATTAACAAACCAAATCTTATTGCGGCACTCTAATATTTAAAATGAGAACAAGAATAAAAAGAAAATATGTCCTGAACAACAAAATTGTAATAGTTTTACTAATTTAAATGTTTCTTAGTGGATCAGAATTAATGAAGTCACAGGTTTCTATAGAAATACAAAATAGCAGCAAATTCACCAACATTAATTTTTAAGTTGAGGCTAATAGTACTCATACTTGTATATATACACTCGATAATAACAATTCTTAATTTTCTTTTCCTCAGTCATCCTGAAGTGGTCTTTTTTGAAGAAGTCAAACTTATTCGCATTTCACAATTTTTAAATATTACTGTCAGTCCATATTCCTCATTAAATCAAACAGCTTTTATAAACTTAATCAATTCCCTTTAGAATATGAAACTCCTACATGAATATATATACTAGATTACAACATCTTTTTTATTTTTGTTTCCACAATTACACTTAAGTGGTGTTAGTTAAAGAAGTACAACTTTTTACTTCACACTTTTTAAATATCACTGTCCATACTCCTTATTTGTTCGGAAAGCTTTTCTAAATTGATAATCAATTCTCTTTAGAATGACATGGCGATATTTACTAGAATACTGCTTATATGATAATATGAATTTTCATAAAATCATAAATAAATTTGTCACAACGCATATTTTAATAATCATGTATTTAAACCGTCAATAAGTAAAAATATCTACAATATGATTTTATTTCACAATTCTTTTATTTACTAATTGAAAGAATATTATTTAGACAACCTCTAAAAGGATCTTAAAAAATAGACAAATGATTAGAATGACCTATATTTTTAAAAAAAATATTTGACACCTTAAATAATTTTTTATTATTACATCAAAATACTAATCAAAGCATTTCTCATACCATCAAGTAAGAAACTTCTCTAATAAATAAGATAACAACCTAGGATATTTTGAAATTATCAACATTGAGTATGATTCAATTACAAAAATTTGAATTTCAGGTTAATAAAACTAACAAACCTATAACAATTGAATTATTCCAAGTACTATGAAACAATTTTCTGCAAAGAAATATTATGCAATATTATCAAAAACAATTCGGCAGCAAATGTGCCTCTTCAAAACCAAATGATATTGAAATTAATTACAGAATCAGTGTTTGACTACTTATGCATAAAAATGACACTTTGTAACTTGAGTATTAAATTTAATTCATATTTTTTCAAAATGAAACTACATTTGCTTGTAAACAAATAGGGATAACTTTTATCAAGGGAAACTAACTACATGCCAACAAGGATAGGGTTAACCAATAAAGATCAAAACCCTTCAATTAAAGGCTTAGGTTCAATTTCCATTTTCCACTACCAGCAATTCCCTTTGGTTAGCAATTTGTAAGTATGATGCTAAGCCCTCACTTAGGCTTGTGGCATGCCCCAAACATGGAATGAGGTAGCCTTTCCTCGCCCTTAAGCTTTTTTGAAACCCATACAAAATTAATAAATAAATACATGAACCATTATCTAATATGTGTAGTGTTTTTTGTTTTGTACAGTGAGTTAGATAAGATCATAATGTATTAATAAAGCAGAGTTAAATTACATAGAAGTGATAAATAAATAATAAATAAAAAGAAAGAAAGAAAACCTAAAAGCTAGAAGGGAGAGAAGAGATAACAAGTGCAGGATAAGAATGAGTTTGACAATACATAAATGAGATTATTTAGCTAAGAAACGTTTAGGAAATTAGGTTTACGAGTAATTAAAGGGGAGTCTAAACAAACAGATAATGGGTGTGCAAATAGCCTCACCCAAGTTCAAATGCATTTTAACTTGTAAAAAATAAAATAAAAAATAAGACACCTTTTTTTGGGTTGGGGGAGGGGGTTCAGAATGACGTAAAACAGAAGATGAGGAAAATTTAAAGATCTCAAAGGCAAATGGCCCTTTTTAGATTCTTCTAAATTTGGCATGTAGTTAAAAGAGGAAAACGAAAACATTCGGCTAAAGCTCCTTCACGCTTTATAATTAATTAATACAAGTTATATAGACACAGCAAAAAACTGAAAAATCTCGTGTTCATATTCCAATTGGGCAATACCTTGGTTTTCTTCATTTTTAAGCAG
Source organism: Gastrolobium villosum (assembly GCA_032173675.1). Taxonomy (NCBI): domain Eukaryota; kingdom Viridiplantae; phylum Streptophyta; class Magnoliopsida; order Fabales; family Fabaceae; genus Gastrolobium; species Gastrolobium villosum. The sequence goes on along the minus strand of JAVKPL010012192.1, from coordinate 28,408 downwards.
TTTAAGCAGACCAGGCTAAGCATCCGTTTCAATTCACTAACATGACTAGGATGATATATTGGAACTGGTAGCTCAATATATCCAAAGTGACCTGAAAAGAAAATTTGAAATGTTAGTTCATTAGAAATAAGTCCTTTTTTCCATTTGAACATCAGTACAGAAAATGAGCAAATAACACACCTTCACATTTTCCTGGTTCAGATGTACCACAAGATTCACATCGGCCAAATTCAAGAGGCAGCCCAAGGAATGGATTTGACAGCTGACTAGCATGACTGATTTGGGAGTCACTAATGGATGCTGTACACTACCAAAACAAAAGCAGAAAATTTCCCAATAGATCAAAAACAATCAAATATTGAATACATCATAACATCATTAGGAAGGCTTAGTTACAAAAACTTTAAGTAGAAACTACTTTCAAATTAGTGTGTATAAGGATTAACTTTGCATTCAAAACAATTTATAGTCAAAAAATTACTTATAGAGCCTTTCATAAAAATACAAATTTTTCCCTAAAAAGTTATAAAAAGCCAAACATGCACAAGCAACCAGGTAAGTAAGGATTAAACAAAAAACAAAACACCAACTGATAAGCAGCCATATATGTATATACGTACCCAGAGAATACATGCTAGAGACTAAATTCTAAAATCATTTGAAAAATTTTAACCCAGAAAAAGAAATTCAGACCATATATTTATAACGTGATAGAATTAAGAGTGCTGAGGAAGTGGGAAAAAATAAGGAAAATCTAAAAAATTGTAACAGGGAGGAATCTGAACTGGTATCAGTGAGATAAACTGTATCAATTAACCAGAGACTAACAGTAACTGTTAACAGACTTAAAAGACAACATAAATAAATTTCAAGAAATGTCAAAAACAAAATAAATAATACTCCAAATAAGGTCTGTCAAGGAAAACAGCAACAAATACTGCCAAAAATTCTAGCAAGTATTTCCTGAAATATAAGCAAGCCATTCTTCATCCTTTGCACTGATCATAATAACATTCTCCAAAATTGATACTAGTTTATCTCATTTGTCATTTCATAAAAGAGATGTTTTCCATCAGCTGAATACCACAAAGAGCTCAACTGCTCTGTGAAGCAGCATCTAGTAGTCATACAATTTAATGGCAAAAATAAATCTATTTTGGGCTTACAATTTCCTGGCGTGTAGCCATACTGAATCTGATCCCAACAACCTTCCCATCTAAAACACTTGAAGGAGGATTATCCTCCATCACTTCTAGGGTAAATATATGGTGCCTGCAAGCAGATAACTCAATCACAGTCATCATTTGCAAATCAGACCAAATTTCAACAAAACTATAGAGGAAAAGCAAATAAACAAGCAATGGAAAGGACTAATACTAGAAAGGTAACCCAGTATAACTTCACGCACACTTTCACAGAATTAACGACATAAAACAAATCTCCAAAGACAGCAGGAAACAAATACATCCAACATGTCCGTAATAATTGACCACCAACAATGCCTGAAGGGATTACTAGAAAATATAAATCACAAACTGTTCAGCAAAAATAGAACTTTCAAATTTCAAGCACCCTAACAAAGAGGCAATGCTGCCACTCTTACTTGGAAGTACTATCTCCTTGAAAAATACTCCCACAGAAACAGATAGATTCAATGATGCAGAATTGTGTGTTTAAACCAAACCACACAAAGGCATATTTATAATTTTGAACTAGAAAGTGTTAATTATTTACAATCAAAATCACATGAGTAAGTATCCCCTATGAATGATACTGCTACTTAATTAGGGCACTAATTGTGGCGTTACATACATAAATTAACTAATCAACATCTCTACAGATCACAAAGTCACCTAAGAATTCCTCTACCAATTCACCAACCAACTGCATGACAGCTATCATCATCTAACCCAAATCCTTAAACAGGTAAAGAAAGCCCCCACTACTTCATCAATGGAGCTTACTTCGCATCCTTGTTGACCAAAACAAAACAAAACAAAACAAAAAAAAAACAGAAATGAAACACCTTCGGTTCCATTTCAACTTGTTAAATGAAAATAAAAGAGAGAGAGAGAGAGAGAGAGAGAGAGAGAGGTTGGTGAGGTATTCGAGAAAACAAAAAACAAAAACGAGAGAAAATGAACAATGTTGTTCAAAAACCTTTCCCAAAATGAGGACCTTCGAAGAAATAAGTTGAATAGAACTAGTCAAACAAAAATCCAACCATAATAAATATATACATTCATGATTTTTCTACTTCTGTCTCACCTGAGAAGCGAAAAACCGCACTTGAAGCGTCTCACTGAGCTGAAAGCAAAACCCTAGACCCTGAAAATGAACAATTACAAAAAAAAATGAAAATGCAGAACAACACGGAGATAGAGTCACAGAATCGGTACCGGAAAGCGAAAAGAGTTATTACATGGAACAAAATTGCAGAATCACCAAAAGAAAAAAATCCGAGTACCGAATCGCAAGTACCGATTCCCTCACTTAAGAGCGCGTGAGAGGGTTTAAAAGAAACGAGAACCGAAAAGAGCAAGAGAAGAAATGAGAGAGGCTCAAGACTGAAGAGTGAGACTGAGAGTGAGTGTGAAATTTTGGGTTTTGTATCTGTTGGCGTGAAACGAATTTTCCGCTTTCAAAAAGGAAAACAAAAAAAACAAAAAAAATATATATTTTCTTTTTTGCACTTTCACAGACTGGGTTTTGGGGGGAGCGGGGGTTTGGTGCTTCAAGACGGTTTTACCCTCGTGGACTATTTATTTTAAGGTATTTGATTTTCTCATGTTGCAAGAGAATTCTCATGTTGTGACTCAACTAATAGTGGGTTCCATATTTATTAAAAAAATAAAATAAAAAATTTACATGCAAATTAAATGATCATTAACATGAGAGTTGAATTCTCATGCATAATCAGAAAATATTTTCACTCATTTTAATGCTTTAGCAGTGGCCTTGTAAATTGGAATTTCGGTGTTTGGTGGGAGAAAGTGAAACGGCCTGCTCATTAATTCCAAGTTTGCATTTTGTGACTTGCGGGACCATTGTCATTTCCTGGGTAAATAAACTTGACTGTGGTTACAAAGATTAACCCAAGTTAAGTAGAATAGTTCTACACTTGGCCTCTTTCACCTATTTGTGATTTTTATCCGTTTAATTTATTAATTTGGTATTTGATTTAAGGTATTTGCAAATGGGGTTATTTAGTGACGCGAGGGGACCCATCACTGAGTGTCGCTACCCTCCCCTGCGTCACTCACATTTTTTTTTTTTTTTCAATTAAGTGTCGCCCCTCCCCTAGGACACTCACAAGATTGTGCCAAGTGGCACAATCTCGTTATTCGCGTTACCGTAAAATTTTGAAATGCCATAATTTTTTATTCGGATATTCAAATTAGATGATTTTATTTATTTCACATAACTTTTCGAGATCTATGCAATGACACTATATTTGACATATTTTATCTCTCACAAATATAGTTCAAATTTGTAAAAAAGTGAAACTATTGATGCAAATTTGAACTATGTTAATGAATGATAAAATATGTCAAATGAGGTGTCATTGCAATATACTACACTAAGACGCACATTGCATGTATGTTAGGATCTTGGTTCCTCTATGACAGATCAAGGGGAAGTGTAGTAGGTGTCACTATATTGCCTTACTTGCAAGGGAGTTAGATGAGATTGGTTCATATAGCTGGGCTCTACAATTTTGGCACACTTGTTTAGACATTTGTGTGAGTGTACAGACGTGGACAAATAAGACATTGGTGGATGCACTATTTTGCTTCGAATATGGGCATGGCTCAAATTTTCACACATTGCTCCCCCTTTGCCTCTTTCCACTTAGTCGAACCGGCACTTCGGACATCGGTATGTACCTTTTGTTATTGCCTGGTTTATTATCTATTTATGTGTATTATAATTAATGTTTATGTTAAATTTGAAAATCAAGTTAATGCTTCATGCCGCATCAGAATTAACTCACGTAATTGGTATCGAGACAGACTAAACACCTTATGTAGAGATAAGGTATGATTTTTATTGACTGTTTATTTATTTTTTGTGTAGGTGGTTTGCTTTAGCCTATGGTTACATATGGTAGTGAATACTCAATTGATTATATATTTATTTATTATGTAGGTTGTTCGGCAACCATACCTCGGCTACGATTTCTTGGGTGTATCTGATCATACACAATATTTATGGATGGCTAGGACACCCGTTATTTGTTTTCGCATTACTAAGTATCTCCAACCTGATAGATGCATGAGGCAGTTTGGACAGGATCAGCTGATACCTCACAGGCCCAGAAAATTGAAAGGTGTACATGATTATACCCTTCAGGGTAAAAACGAAGAAAATTGGGTTCGCAAGTTGAGGAAATTTATACAGAGATGGGAGAGTAGGGATCAACACATAGATGTGCCCCTCCATTACATGGTCTGATGTCACCCAACCATGAGTACATGGAATGGTACAAACTCAGTGGTAAGTGATATGTCACAAAGAAGGCTGCCAAGATAGGACGATGTGTAAGTTATTTATGTTGATTTATTTATTTATTTATTATCATGTGTTTGCCTTATGTTTTTATGTTTTGAGTTATAGGTTGATAGCCCGGAGATGTTGTATTTCGTGATCTCTCTTGAGCAATTCTCAAACTACACTTTGGAGTATGTCCATGAAGAGATTGGTTGCATGATAACACTTTTCAGATAGACACCTTGGGTGGAAAAGGCAGGACCACAGGCGCACCTAACCTAGCTTCCGGATGATGCCCAACTGTCTATTGACATTGGCATCGTGCAAAAAAAGGGACATGGGATAGGACGCCGTCTGCGACAAATGCGACCAGTTCCTTAGCCTATTCAAGGACCTAGGTCACACAAAGCTGAATGGTACATGCCTCCGGTGATAGGTCATGCATACGACACTCAGCCCACATATTAGAAGCCCCCTCAGTAGGAGGACCAACCAGATTATCCTAGCCAGGTTGGTACGCATCCTTCGATGGACTCGTAGAACCAATCGATGTATCAAACCAATCCAATGGCCATGGCATCCGGGCACGGATCGTCTAGTTAGGCACAGAGCAATAGTCACACATATCAGTCGTGGACTCAGACAGATTTTGATGACATTTGCAACCGTTTATATTTCGACCTAGACCGTGGAGACTATCAACCACAATAGCCGATAGAGGCCACCCCAGCTCCGTACCATGTGTCTAGATCATCTCATATCCTGGCAGGTACAACCGCAGATGATTTTTTTACATGTTATAACACGGGAATTTGACATTCCAGCTCAAGACCTGCCTCTAGAGTCTTAGCGCGTGGGGGTAGACGCAGATTGCCAGATCGTCATGCCCGTCATCAGCAGTGTCCTCCTCCGTCGTAGATTTTATCTTTTGTATTTCTTATTATGTCATCATGGATATTTTATATGTCATCGACTGTATTATATTTATGGACCTTTTATATTTTTTTGTCACTTTCTTTATGTTATTGATTGTCTAATATTTATGAATTTTTTCATATTTTTCTATTAAATCACTTGGCATTAGTAATTTAACATAAAAACCAACAAATCATAATATAGAACAACATGAATAGAATCAAAATATGAACTCATTTTTAAATATATAAACAAAAACACAAAAAGAGTATGAATAAGCAAGTGATAATGTATATAAGAGTAGGGGTTTATGATTGAGAAGAGTTATGAAGAGTATGAAGATGATAGGGGTTTAAATGGGGGGCAATTGGGCCAATCGTGTTGAAATTTGGTGTGTAAAAGGCTTGGTTGCGCCGCCACATGGCGTGAATTATAATGACTCGGGCTTTAACGAGGGCAGGGAGTAGCGTCTCCTGGCAAGCTTCCAGTTAGAGGGGTACATAAATGAATCGAATCAACATCCGAACAAGAGGGATTCAGAAGCTGTGCAAGTATGAGACTGTACAATGGAGGATGACTTGAAGGAATTAATATGTACTACCTATACTAACAAGATGCATCTACTTTCTGGTAGTCCATAACTCAAGAACACCACAGTTAAACGTGTTTGACTTTGAGCAATTTTGGGACGAGTGACCTCATGAGAAATTTTCTTAGAAAATATGTGAGAGGATAAAGTACGCTAGAAAATCTCGTATTGGTTTATGGTGAGCGTTACATGAATGGTGCTAGATCGCGTTTAGTTAGGGCATCACCAAGCACTAGATACGCTTAATTGGGGTGTGACTAGTTGCCATAGAGTTAAAAAAAAAAACATTAGTTTTTATTTTGAGTTTACTTTAAAAAAAATTATATTCATAGATATACATTAAGTGAAAAGTATCTTTATTTTGAGAAAAACAAATTCTTAAATAAATAAAAATCATCCAAGCATATCCTAAATAATATTATAATAATGAGGAAATAGTTTATCAAATCAAAAATCAAAAATTAGAAACAAAATAAAATAACCCTATCTCTCTAATATTCTCCAATCTCGCCACTCTTTTCTCTTATTCTTGATTTTTTCCCATCCCTATTCCCTATCATTTTTCTCGGGTTTATCATCTATCATTTAACATGACCACAAAAAAATTCCTACACACATAACATTTTGTGGGGCCCGCAGCAAAAAAAAAAAAAAATCGGCACGCAAAACGAATCTCTATAACATAATACAATCACTTTTCCTACAAGATAACTCTTATAAAACTCAATTTTTCTCTTCTCTCCTTCACAATTCTCTTGTTCCTCTTTATTAATGAAGATCCATAAACACAAACTCTAATAGTATCATAAATAAATCAAATAATTTTAATTTATTGATGATTATATAAAATCAAGTCCATTCTAGTGCCCGTTTAACATGTCTTTTTTTTATTTTTGTTTTTCTTTTAAAGCATGAGCTTAACCAAATATAATTTTATAAAAATTCTTATTATAAAAAGAGTTTTTTATAATAAAAAAAAACTAAAAGCTTCCATAATAATTTTTTTAATATGTATGTTAGCTTTTGAATTTCTCATATTTATTTTACAGTATGTCACACTTGTAAGGGTGTTGAAAATAAAACACGTGGATCAGCTAATAAATGATTGTTTCAACTTTTCACAAAAAAAAAAAAAAAGGATTGTTTCAACTTAACCCAAATAAGAATTTAATAAAGCTACTGAAAATAAACAGTTAAAATATAATGTAAGATTTGTTATTATTACATTAATATAATCCGCCATTATATATATTGGATATTACCCATCGATTCATCAACCGATTCAAGCTTGGTAGAATCATATGGGAGATAAAACTTTTTCTACCAAAATTTTAACACGGCTAAATTTTTCGGACTCAAACTCAAAAATAGTAGAAAAATACTAATTAAACCATAACAACCCCTTTCAATGATAACTGTAAGTCCCTTCCCGCAAATTTTCTACACAATAAGCCTTTGAAAAGTCATACCCTAAAATGGAGAAGGCGAGGACTTTTCTTTTTTTGGGATACATGAACACTTTGTAATCAAGGTTAAAGGAAAAAGGGGCAAAGCTTTTTACGAAAATCTCTCTTCAACTTAAGGTGAATACAAACGGAGTTCGGCAGAGTCAAAATTATGCCACCCAAAGCCGGACGAAAATTGTAGTTATCTATAAGTTGTTAGAAGTATACTATTATTACTCTTTTTTCTTTTAATAAATTCAAAGGTATCATCCGGCCGTAATCGAAGACTAATTCTCATCGAGCACCGTCAGACCCTTTTGGGAGCGACTCTCCCAAATCCTTTTTTCCATTCCCAAAACTCGAACTCGAGACCTCTAGTTAAGGGGCTCAGGCTCTTTATCACTGTGATAAAGGAGTTTGGTGAAGTATACTATTATTACTTAAAAAAGGTTAAAATTGAGTAGAGAATGTACAACCACTAATTCTGTTTATATTCCCACTTAAGACAAAATTATTATTATGTCTTCGATTTTAATTACAAGTAAGAGTTGACCTTGATAGCAAGAGTATATGTGATGGCTGATCTAATTTTTTTTTTTAAGGAATGAATTAACTATTAACACCAATTATTTATTATTTTTTTAAAAATTATTATATATATATAATGATAACAAAATTAAAAGTTTAGATAAAAGCAATACCTCATCATCGCCCCTCCTCCAGATACACACTTGAGCATATAGTTGTATATTACCACCATCCCGCAACCAACAAGCATAATACCTCGTGGTAAATGTCCATTTGTGTATGAAAAGCTTACCATGTGATTCAGACTTATTAATGCTTTTGTGCATAAAACTTAGTGTTTTATACTTCTCCTTTCAAGGGAGAAGTGTAATCTTCGGTCACCCACTCATCGAATTGCGTGCTTTATTTATATTTATTTTGAAGAAAAAAATTTATGGAGCCCACTAACTGCTGTGTCTGTGGGAATCTTAAAAGTTTTGCAGTGAAATAAGAGATGCAAATCCCTAAAACTTATTGTTCCGTTAAATTTTGTGTTAAGTTTTGTATTATTATGTTAAATACTTATATCAAATAATAAACAAAAGTACAAATTTTGTTGTGATTCATTTACCGGAAAAAGTATCTAATATTATTTTAGACAATTTTGTCTAATGTTCATCGAAACGATGTTGTTTTATTGAAAAATTAAAAAATTAGAATAATAAAGATTATTATAACCTGAAATAAATTAAAATTATAAAAAACACCATGATTTCCGCATCAAAACGACGTCGTAAACGATGTTATTTCGATGAACATTAGATAAAATTATCAAAAGTAACTGAGAAAAGAAACAAACCCTTCATTTATTGTACCAGTTTACTTACGTTGTCGGTCAATGTTCATCAAATACACCCTTAATGAGGGCCATACTGACCTATTTGGAGGAATAGACTTCGTTTTAGATAAGATTGGAGGCATTACAAAAGTAAGAGATATATTTACAACTGGTCTTTCTTTAAACGTTAGTGAAAATTGGGTAAAATTACTTAATATTGATGATCCGACATTGTAACCTTATTATAGTATCGGAAGGGATATAAGTGAGGAGAGAAACGAAAATAGCAAATAAAAAATGGAAAGAGCGACAGAGAACAGAGAGTAAAGAGGGTAATTTTGGTTTCTGCGTTGCACAGAGCTCCAGACTGGTTTTCAAGAGGGGTTTATGAAATGACTATTTTGCCCTCTTTGACTCTTCATTTCTAGTTTGCTGGGAGAAAGTGTAAACCGAATAAACTTAACTGTGGTTAGATAGGACTTAACCCGAGTTAAGTAGACTAGTTAGGTGCATGGACATTTTAAAGAGATAGAACAATAAGTGTACAATTAAATAATGATAATTTAGTTGGTAGTAAAGGAGTTAATTAAATAGAAAGGAAAGAGTCTTAGTTCAATATTTTCATTTTTAACTCAGCCTCATGTTCTAAATTAATCTTATAGTCGTTTCAAAAAGTACGAAACTTATACTGAATCAGTGGACATTTAGTGAAATTAGAGTATGTTTGTATGAGTTTCTCAAAAAAATATTTTTTATTAGGCCTTACTTATTTTAAAAATGCCTTTTACAAAAGATATTTTTTTTTTTAAAATATTTGAATTTTGAAAAAAATATATTTGACTTTTAACTTTTATTTATTTTAGAAGCTAAAATTTCTGGTTTTCAAAAAAACAAATTTTTAGCTTTTTTATGACTTTTTTTAATAAAAAAAAACAGATATCCAAACAGATTTTATAGTAGAAATGTTTTTTTTTTTGGAATAAAACTAATTTTAGGTAATTAAAACCTAATTTATTTATTGTTTTGTGCAATTTAATTATTCCTAGTTTTATGCATATGCATCTTTATTTTTACTGATTTATTGATAGTTTTTTCTTAATTGCCAAGCACTAACTTGAAAATTTAAAGGATGGGAAAAAAATAACAATAAAGATGATGAGTTATAGGGAAAAGTGTTTATCCTTTTAAATGACATAATTTATATTCTTTCGCTCTCATAAAGAAGTGAGACTCACACCTTTATTTTTATTTTTATCAACTCTCTCTTCCTTTATTTATATCTTTCTCTCTTTTAAAATGACATAATTTTACATCCTTTAAAATGAGAGATACTTTAACCTGTTATATTGTGACAACTTGTGAATCCTCCAAAGTAATATAACCCGCAAATCCTGATGATGTAAAATTTTAAAAACAAGCAAAATAAAGTGTCAGGGAGAAAACCGTCAACGTGACTAGAAATGAAGTGGCAAAGCAAAATCGTCATTCAAATGCACTTTAAGCATCATGTTATATTCTTGAATAATCCTGATTCATTTCATTTTTGGCACTTCCTTTAATGATGAACTTGCATTGGATAAGACACTAACCATGAATAGTGGCAAAAAAAAAAATTAATTTATTATTATTTTTAATAAAAAATTATGAAAATATAATCATTTTGAAATTAATTAGAAAATATAACACTCAAACACGCTGGGAAATGCTAGCATATAATTATAAGGATTTTATAAGAATTATGTTGTAGGAAAAGTGATTGGGTAATGTTATAAAGATTCGTTTTGCGTGCCAGAGTTTTTCTTTTTTTGCTGCGGGCCCCACAAAATGTTGTGAGTGTAGGAAAGTTTTTCTGGTCATGTTAAATGATAGATGATAAACCCATAATTATAATCGCCTCCTTTTTTAAGTATTCGAAGGTGGTTCGCGAGGCATTTAGGTTATATCGCCCTCAAAAAATTAACATCGTTTATGGGACGTGTCATGCTATTTTGGTTAAAATAAGGGCAATTAGTTATGAACAATCAAAATATAGTAATGGGAGGCGATTCGCTTAATGATCTGCGACATTTATTTGGTAATCTGCGATGGTTAGTTTCTCAGAAGATTATTTATCCTTTTAGATGACATAATTTATATCCTATCACTCTTATAAAGAGATGAGATCCACATTTTTATTTTTTTTGTCAACTCTCTCTCCTACTTTATCCATCTCTTTATCTCTCTTAAAATGACACAACTTTACATCCTTTAAAATGATACACACTTTACACATAGTTTTTTATATTAAATTTGTGTTTAGTTTGTGGTACAATGAAAATGTTTTGGTTTGCAAGTATGAATTATTAAGGATATTCTTATTACCAAAATTTTCTACTACTAACTTACTACCTATCTTATCACCATTGAACCAAAGATAGAGAATGCTAAAAAGTTTTTGAAAAAAGAGAAAATGTTAATCCAATGGTGATTAAATAGGTAATAAGTTGGTAGTAGAAAATTTTGGTAATAAGAATATCCCTCCTCATATATTTTTATTTCTAGCAATTGGGAGAGTGTTGGGCAATCGATAGCTAAAATCTTATAGGTGCTGATCATGGATGATATAGTGGTGAAAAAGAGATCATAGGGGATAGACCATGACGCAATTATAGATGTGACGACAGACTTATAGGAGGGCAAAGATGAGTGATGCCTATGAATTTAATGAGTAATATGCAGATGACTTATATTGAGATAAAAACAACTACTTAGAATGATTGATTGGGTATTAGCCATTAAGCAATAACAAAAGTTTAGTATTGATATGTATTATGTGGTTAACTTATGCGGGATAAATACAATTATACTTAGAATGCTTGATTTAGTATTAAAGTGTAACACACGTAGATAACTTATACGGAGATAGACAAAATTAACTTAGAATGCTTGATTGAGTATTAATGTGTCACATGCGTGGATCACTTATAGTGCATGATGGACGCAATTAACTTATAATGTGAATTTTGAGTTATTAATGTGTAACGCGTGTGGATCACTTAGTGCACAGATAAACACAATTAATTTAGAATATTTGATTGAGTATTAATGTGTAATGTGTGTTGCTCACTTATTTAATTATAAAATTCTATACAACTTGTCATTTGTAATAACTTATATTATATATTAATATTTGATTAGTAAATATAAGTTATATTAATACTTTATATTAACACTTATACTTTATAATAATATATAATTATTTAATATAACTTATACTTAAATATTTATTTGTATAAATGTATAAAAGTAAAAATATGCTGGTAAGTGCAAAACATCGGACATTAGGACATGTTGAAACTAATGCCCAAATTAGCCACTGATCCAATATGGCTTGTTAGGCAATATAGAAACATTTTATTATTAAATTAAATGAACCATTAAAGAAGGACGCTTCGTTTCGCGTTTGCGCACCATTTAACATTTTCCCTCCTATCCAAAAATTATTCCCTTCGGTGGCGTTTGGTAGAGGAGAAATTTTTTTTTATCCTGGAATCTTGATTTCCTTGAAAATGCTGGGAATGAGACTTTTCTGGAAAAATGACTAAAAAGTTGTTTGGTAGGCCAAAATTTTGCTGGGAATATTAGATTAATTTTCCCGTGTCCATGTTTGGTTGTTGATAAAATATTTGTGGGAATATGAAATGAATTTACAATAATACCCTGCAATTTTTTAATTTTAAATAAATAATATCCTAATATTTTGAATAATCAGGTTACAACGTTAATTTGTATGAGTCTCTCTCTCAAATCGAATTTCAGATTCGTTATTTTGTGGGTGTCTACATTTGCACTCATCTGCCTCTCTCTTTCACCCATTCATAGTTATCCATCTCTCTTTCACAGCTGCTTTCGTTGTATTTGGCGTGGATGCTGTAGCCGATCTTCATCTCCTTGGACAAGCTGTGCTTCCTGTTATTGCAGCAAGTCTCCGGTTCGTGTAGCACCTTTGATTTTGTAGCAAGGTTGGTCCTTTTTTTTAGGGTTACAATAGCAACAATAATATTCTTGAGTACTGTTACTGTCATATGTTATACTAATTTTAACCTTATTAATGTTCAGTATTGTAGTTTAAAATAGAGGGTTAATGACTTTAATGTTAGTCACGAGTTTTTATATAATTTTTTTCAGCGTGTCCAACATGATTTACAGTATTATTGGAGAAAGCTGATATTGTAGGTATATTCCTCTGCATCTGTTTGTGTCACAAAGCTGATATCTTTTCCTCTTTAAAATTTTGAAGAGGATAAGTCATGAATTTGTTCCTCTTAGGTAGTCTACTTTACTGTTTATTGTTTATATTTATATCTTGATTTCGTTTGATGGGTATAGTATAAGGTTAGGGCCCATATCCATCACCTGAAGAATAGTATAAGCAGAAATTTTGGTAATTGACATCAGGACAAACCATAGAGTTGTCATTTTGCATGGGTACATTGTGGTCTCATAGAAAACCAATTAATTTGAGCTTCATTCAGCCAATAATGTACATATATTGGTCTGGATTTTCTTGTATCACAATGAAATGCAACTCATGCATCCTTTCTTTTTCTAGAAAAACCTAAGATATGATGGTGGGATTAAGAACATAAACTTATACTTTGTAATCTTTGTTGCATGGGTAATTAAGTACAAAAGACTGGTCATACAGTTATTAACTCATGTTGGATTATATGATGAGTGTATTTTGTTCATAAATTTTCTTATGGTGAATTTATTAACATTCATTTCATGTTCCTCTAACTATCCCATCTTCACCCTTCTATGCTAAATTCTTTTTCGCAGAGACTTGAGTTTGCTCAAAAAAATTTACTTAAAGTTGAGAAGAATTGAACAAGTGAACATGTACCTCCTCCTCGGGTAAACAGAAAAACTGCTCACCCATATCCTCAAAAAGCTTGTAAAATCAGTTAGTATAGCCATCCATAGTTGGAAGCTGATGACATAGCTACATTGGCTGAGGACATAGCTAGGTAAGATGGAAGCTGATGTAAGGAGTCTGTCTGATGCCTACAAAAGAACTTCCATCATGAGCATGAGGTGAAAGCACTGAAGAGAGAAGGGCTCTCAACATTACCACATGTGGAGGCAATAATTGACCAACAAGGGAAGCACCTCCGAAGGAGACTGTGGCTGAGCTTAATGATCCACTTGTATGCCTAAGGCAAGAATAAAGCAAGGTGGAAAAACTTAGTTCTGGATTGCTGGATTTAGGGAAGAATGCTGACAAACTACTTGAATGCATTGGATTTGATGCTGGAGTTGCTGAAGATGAGGAATATATATTTTCATGTCTGTCTCACTAAATTCATTTCACATTTATTTGTACAGTTTAACTTATTTATGGAGAATGGATCATGCATACATTCCATGGTTGTATTTTAAATTAAGATTCCTTCGGTACCTGTTTTTTGCTAGTCTTATTTTGTAATGGTGAAATTATGAGAACTAATTTGAAGATCAATATTTGTATGAATGTTTATATTTTTATATCAGGATTGTGTTGTTATTGTATACAAGTTTTTCTTTATGTACTAGTGATGTATAATACATTATGTTCATATCCCTCAGGCTATATCAGTATGAATGTATGATAGCATCAAATTGCTGATTCCTGTATTATGGCAATGTAACCTATGAAGTGGAACACCATGGACATTACAACTGCCATGTGCACTACAGAGTGTACACCAAGGTCAATGAATGAAAAGTCAATGAACTCGCAAGAGTGGGGTAGGGTGAAAGTAACATAAAACAGTAGTATAAATGGAATGAGTGAGTGAGTATCAAGTACGATTCATTGCTTGCAATATACTGCAACATAAATGACCATGCATTTTCCCACCTCTTATGTCGTCCAACAAATAATTTTACAAACTGAGAATTATTGTTAATTGGCAAATACGTGTCTTACATAGGTTTCATGCTGTCACAATCAAATACAAGTGACAAACTTCAAAATCTGCTAAAAAAAAACTTCTAGCCAATTAATTTTATTTGAAGCTCTCAATGGGGCATCACATAAGAATAATACAAACACAATATAATAAAGAATATTCAAATGTTTTGTTCTTTGCTCCGCCTTGTGCATTCTTGTAGCCCGGACTTGCCCCCGAATCCATAAGAATGACAACTATATCAGTATCAGAAACTCATTTACAACCCGAATAACATAAGACGAAAAAAAAAGTGTTCATACCCTTTTAAACATGAAATAATAAATGATTTAATAGCCTGCATTGGTAGAATATCCATTTCATTCACAACATTACAGTGTAGATACATCAATATACAAAAAGGCGGTAAATGACTGCCATGTAACTCACCTAAGCCACATATATCACTAGTGGAACACCACCATATTTACAATGTCCAACATGTACCTTCCATTTCAGCAAAAGTGACCATAAGGTGTGAGCTATATATATATATATATATATATATATATATATATGCTAAGGTGCATTATATACATACATATAATAACAACAATTAACGGCTGAAAGATGCTTCCAAAAAGACTAACATTGACCCCTAGTAGCCGCTGCCATTCAGATACACAACATCATATCCATAATCTTCCAAAAAGAGTACTGCAGAACCCATGTATTAACGATTACCCAACAATGAAAGCACAACTACATGTTTCTCCTCATCACCGCCATGCATGAATATGTCAGTTAAATTGCTATCCTTACCCATGGTTGTAGCAATATCCACCCTCTGTTGAACAGTCAATACTTCAAATTTTTTCAACTCGTCTAGAACCTTACCCATTTTGCTGATTTCCTCAGCTGGTTGTGACAAGCTGGACACCAACTTGTCTATATTGTCATTTGAGCGTTGGTAAGAATGGGCAAGCTCCTTCATTGTATCGGTTACATTTATCACCAGTGCATCCTCGCTTCTAGCTCTTTTTTTACCCTTTTTAACAGCAGCAGTAGACACAGGTGATTGAGGATTGGCCTCTTCAGTTGCATTGAACACTATTGTTGGATCAAAAGTGGTTGCTTCTGTATGGTCCCCTAACCAGTCATAGTAATCATCAACTCCAATCCCACTCTCAGCAACCGCAACAGCTTCTTTGTCCATTACATGTTCAGCATCTAATGGGCCCTCTGCATTATTACCAGTAGCCACATCTTTACCAAAGATGAGACCTAATTGATCAAAATGAGGAAATGGCTTATTGTAGAGTCCCTTAGCATTCGGGTGGGTCTACAAAATGAATACATGTTAATTGTAAGTAAACCACATATGATATGAAATTGTTCATCTAACTTCAAAAGTGTTTAATACAAAACTGAACAAAAACATATTTACCTTCAACCAGTCACTATAGATTTCTTTGTCAACCACAATCATCTTGTCCTTGTCGTTCCAACCGAACCCACTGCCACCTGTCGGTCCGGTCATTTCAACAATGGCATTGTAATGCTTTTTTAATAGTTTTATCCTTGATGTGATGTGGGGATTGGCTTTCAATGCACAGCCAGGAATCCTTGCATGAATCATCTTCTCCAAACGAATAGTAAAACCGGACTTAAATCCATTATCACCTTTCCAAGCTAACCCGATTTCCATCAAACATTCAACAAGTATTTTGTCCTCTTCGGCAGTCCAAGTATGGTTAATTCGCTTTTGTGAATGTTGACTGCTCTCAGCCATATTGCATGGAAATGACTAAAACCTAGCAGGTAAGGGAAAACAAAAGAAAAAAGAACTACCCATTAAAAACAAACATCACAAAAATAAAATCCCACAAGTCATATTGAATGGAAATGACTAAAACCTGGCAAGTAAGGGAAAACAAAAGATAAAAGAACTACCCATTAAAAACAAACATCACACAAATATAATCTCATAAGTCACGCAAATGGCATAAGCTATCCAAGAGTTATAAGTACGTTACATAAAACCGTGAAGATTGCTTGTAATCAAAATAAAGACAGAATTATAAAATATTGTTTTACAATAATAACAACATAAACAACAAAGTCAAACACGACTCCTCCACGTGTTATACATCTGAGAGGCCATTTCATCCCTCCATGTTGTCCATGCGGAAGAGGCCTCAACATGTGTTATCATATCACTCCCTTGAAATCCATCTTCACCTTCTTGCATGTCCATTGCATCATCTTCAAAAGGGTCAAAAGCCATTTCTCTTCTTATATGATTGTGAAGCAAGCAACAAGCAGTTATAATTCTGCACTGTGTCTTTACAGGATAAAATGACTTTGATCTCACTATTGCCCAACGCCCCTTCAACATCCCAAAACAACGTTCTATGACATTCCGAGCAGAAGAATGTTTCATGTTAAAAAATTCTTGAGGAGTTGTTGGTTGTGCCCCATGTCTCCACTCACTCAGGTGATATCTTTGACCTCTATAAGGTGTAAGGAAGCCTTCGCCGTTCATGTAACCAGCATCACATAAATAATAGTAACCTAACAAAAATTGACCAACAACTTAGATTGAATTAAAGAAATTTGTTAAAGATATGGTATAATTTTGGAACGCATTATTATTACTTCTCATGTACCTTTAGGAACCCTCAATCCATTCGTTCGAGATATAGCATCTCTGAGGACCCGTGAATCTGCAGCAGATCCTTCCCATCCAGGCAATACATAAATAAACTGAGAATCTTGCGAACAAACACCTAACACATTGGTTGCTATTTCACCCTTCCTACTCCGATATCTTGGCCTATCGGCTTGTAAGACATTAACCTTGATGTGTGTCCCATCTAGAGCTCCTAGACAATTCTATGATTAAAAAATATATTAATAGTAATAATCCGACAAAATAATAATAGTGGTCTTTGTATGAAAAAAAATCAGTTTCACTTAATAAAGACTGAAACGTTACCTTGAACCATTTCCACTTTTCATCAGTTGAATTTTCAGGGACAGGCTCAGGTCGTTTGAGTAAGACGGAATGACATCGTATCACAGCGTGCAAGACTTTGGTGAACTGTCTACTGATCGTTTCGCCGGACCTCATGAATTGTCTTTTAATTATCCTATTCTTAACATCATGAGCCAAAATGTGCAGAAATATTGCAACAAGCTCTTCTACTCCCATGTGCTTAGTCGGTTCAAGTTTGCCAACAGTTTTTAGTAACTCACACAATTTAAAAAAAGACCTCCTGTCCATCCTTGTATTCTCAATACAAGCGGTGTCACTAATATAAACTATTCTATGGAAAGTGACTTCCCTTAACCTAGACCGACTATAGAAATTCCATGCAACTCTCTTCTTACTCTTTCTCCTTCTCTTAATATGAACTAGTAACAGGGCACACAAACACATTAAGAACAAAGTCAATTGATTCATACTCATTAACTGAGTAATGAGTACAACAATGACACTGCGGTCCATTCGATTGTTGATCGCCATAATCTAACATGAAAAGGTCAAGATGACATTTAATACCGTTAAAAAAAATTGGTGCAAAAATATGATCCTATTGTAGTATCACAGACCAAGCCTAAAAAATTGTATAGTTACAGATTAATATATATAGTAATTGTTTTTCAAATATGCACAAAATGCTAACAATATGAAATGGGTTGACATGGTTATGAACACTGAACTATACAAACAAATGGCACAACAAAAAAGAAAAATAAAACTATTTCTCATTTTACTACATACAATGTCTTTCTCTTTTATACTTATTATGGCTGCTCTATAACTATGTCATTACATACATTGTCAACCATAACTAAGAAAGGAGTAAGTTATTTGGCTTCAGTTGCTAAAAATAACATCACATAGTCCAACTTCATACATGGCCCCCAAGCCTATCCCATCAAGGTTACATCATATAATAGTGTGTAACTAATTATACCCGTCACAAAGAGCATGTTGTTAGCGCAAAAGTTTAAAACTTTATATACGTCCCTGCACTAAAGAAGAAGAGAAAAAAAGAGAGCAAAAGCTTCTAATAACACTCTACTGCACTCAACAAAAAAAAAATTCATTTCCCCTAAGTCTTCCTTTCATTTACGTTTTTCAAAAGGCCTTATGGTAAACTAAGCATTCAAAAAACGGTTGATGGTTTTAATTTCCAACTGAACCGTTGTAGTCTGTAGAAAGAGAGGCCAAAACCACCCTGCAAATTTATGGCACGCCACCGACTAGTTAAGTATGCAGCAAAGCAAAAACAAAAAAGGAAAACGAAAATGGATTCATGATTAGAAATGAGGATTATATGATTTATTAATTATGTCACTTTCATATAACTAGTTTCTTATATGATTCACCTAACTTTTACAATAATTATTTATAAAACCAATTGTACCCAAGACCTGAAACACTACATAAGGAATCTCACGGTCACAAATTCCCAGATTTAAACTTGCCCATATAAGATTAGCAACACTTCCAAGCTCTATGGCTTATAGCACGCACAAAAATTTTTAGGCATTGAAAACTCGCACCACTGCATGTACCCAACGAAGAAACCTAGTTTTTGGGGAAATTTTAACATATTTCACATTTTAATACAATGCTTGAATTTGTTTTGAAAACTATGTGTTTTGAAATCAGTGGTGTCGCATTGTATCTTCATACTCTGCTTTAATAAATTATGGTTTTTTAACCACCGACAATGCACATGTATTTGTATATTGTATGAACCATAACGGCACCACCAAATAACATTCATCGGACATCCGGTCGAATCTAAACTGTAACTACAGCAAACAAAGAAAACTCTTGAAAAATACCTTGTAGTCGGCGGTAAGGAGAAAACTCACCGAAGGTTAGCTTCTCTTCAACGGGAATAGAATGTCCAGATTTCGAGCTGCGTCACGAAGGATGACTTTGAACCGAAGATGTTGGTCGCTGAGATGTGCTTGCTATTCCCTATCCACGTTCAAGAACAGCAACCCATGTGGTTCATCGGGTTGGACACTACTCAGCTAATAGGGCACGATGCAACAAGGGTAGAAGGGACCCAAAAATTTGCAAAATTTATCCAAGCAACCGGATTCTCCAAAATACCACATAATTTGTGGTATTTGTTCGTGGTATTTGCTAACCCAATTTGCACTACAGCCCAAATGATAGAAAAGCTGGAATCATGGGAAATATTTTTGAAATCCTTTACCAAACACAGATATCTTACAATCCCAACCAAGCTTTTCCAGGATTCTAAAAAAAACACTCCTACCAAACACCCCCTAAGTGACAGCGTTAGGATGAATTCTCTTGACAACCATTTCAGAATATAAATCAAATGCATCATTTACAAGTTTATCTTTGCATAAGCTATCAATGATCGTGTTGTACATTACCACGTTAGGCCGAATAAGTTGCCCTTCAATCTTTCTCAGCAATTGCATGATAGCTTTTGTTTCTCCTATTTTACATAACCCATTGATCAAGGTCCTATAACTAACTTGGTCCAACTGAAATCCTTGAGCCACCACCATGAAAGTGAAGTGTTTTCTTAACCTGACCATTAAGACAGAGACCTTTCATATATGTGTTCAAGGTTATGGTATCCGGGTGATAACCCCTCTTGAGAATGTTACACAATACAGAAAAACCAAAAGTCATTTGACCCATGTGGCAATAATAATTGATCATGATGCTCAGAGTAACAATGTTTGGGGTAATTCCCCTGAATTACATTTGTCTAGAAAGTGAAATAGCAGTGGGGAAATGCTTAATCTTAACAAGGGATCCCAAAATCTGTCCAAATTCGAAGATGGGTGGAGTAGGACGCATAAGGAGCATGCGATTGAACAAGGAAACAGCATCATCAGGTTTGTCTGTGAATGGAGAATGAGAATGAGAGTATAGTCTCATCCTTGTGTTGGAAGGGAACCAAAGAAGGAAATTGGGGTTTGGAGGAAACCTTAGAATGGAAAACGAAAACATTGACAATGACATTAATATTGTTATTGGCAGCGACGAATTGTGATGCTATTAGAGTTTGTTGTTGTTGAATGGAAACAGTTTGATATATTGATAGTTCAATGCTTGCACGGCAAAAATGAAAGTTACCCGTATACTTATTACCAAAAAAAAGTTTATCACTTTTACGACCAATTTAATATTCAAAACTATTGGATCACACATATTAATTAATTATTAATTCTCATCAAATTCAATAAATTATAACCGTTAGATTGACGAAAATCAACGGTGATTAAATTGGTTGTAAATTTGTTAGTAGTGAGTATATCCTTCCCAAAATTATATATTGAACCTTTTTTTTTTTCGGGAAAAGTTCAAAGAACTATAATTTTTATTTTTCATTTAGTCCACTTATGTGTTTTTACACACCTTTTTTAACTTTTTTATATAAAAATTTCATAATATAATTTTTTATATAACTTTACAGTAAATTATATATTGTTAATTTATTATAAAACGGCAAATAATTACTATTAGAATTGAACTTAAACTAATATTCTTTTTATTTTAACTTAATGCGCTCCTTATTTATTTGAATTTTTCTAGATTTTTATATTTTATTTCTGATTTATTTGCTTTTTATATGTGCGTGTGCGTATTTACTCATAGCTTTAGCGTAAAGTTAGTGGATACAATATTTTAATAAATCAATCTACTCCTTATTACTAACATTTTTTTTCCAATTTTTTTTATTTTTTTGTTACTTATTTCTGGCTCACATTTTTTTCATTTTATTATTTGAACCCAAAATAAAAATATATTTACATATAAATTGATTACTTAAATAATCTTTAATTTTATTTAATATATTATTACATTTATCAAACTCAAGTCAAGTTAGTTTTATTACAGAAATATAAATTTGTAAGAAAGAAAAATAATAGTTCTAAGTGTTTATTCTTGCTAACAATGTTTTCAATACTATCTTATTGAGAAATATAAAATTAGTTGCTAACTTGTTTTGTTGGAAGATCGAAATTATTTGCTAACTTGCAGTTTTCATTGTAATTTTTTCTTAATATCTTTGGAATGAAAAGTTTTTTTGACAGTTTGATATAAATTTTAGAAAACAGTCAAGGTTGGATGGGGAAAAAAACATTGTAGTATAAAAGATTATACCAATGCTAACCAACCAACAATTTCTCTATCAGCCGGACCAAGGAGTCCAAAAAGCCATTCTCCACATCAACAATGTCAAAAGATGATGCAAATCAGACTAAACGTATAAAGATCATTGCCAAGAATACAAATCAAAGAGGAGCATATCGATCAATTATAGATAGTAATGAAAGCTCACTACAATCAGAGGTAGGTGGAAATGGTTTGGTTTTTATTTGTATCCACCTTCTGTAAACTTTATCTACCAGACGGTCAACTTGAGTTTCTACATACCTTGGCACCCTAACTTCGCACACTACCAAGATGGGGGGATTTCTGTTCTGGTTGACCTCCACGGAAATATTTATTATGCTCCAGGACCACTCAATGATTTGGTGCTCCCCCTCATAATATTCATTTTTTCTTTCCATTTTTACCCCACTATTTTTTCTTCTTTTCCAATCTTACCCTCTCATTTACACTAAGGGACCACCTAAAGAATGGTGGTCCCAGACCACAATAAATTATCTCGACCTCCACATGCCCAATAGGTTGGATCCATTACAAAGGTTCAAAATCAAAACCTTCTATATAACAATCCATGGTGAGCCATACAGCCTCACCATAGAGAATCTCCTTATCCCTTCATAGTTCACCATCATACACACACGATGGGAGCAGACACCTCAATGTAATAATGGAGGCAAGGCTAACAATTGAGCTTAACTTTTTTCCTCTCTCTCATCATTAGGGAATATTCATTCCCCTATATAAACCTCTTTTCTCCCATTGAAGAGACACCTGATTTCTTATACTTTCATAAGTTGTTACTCTGCTAAGATCTAGAACCACCTTAGCTGAATCACATCATCCTTCGTTGCAGTTACTTTTGCATTTCACTATGGTGACTCCTATGGTTCTTTGGTGTGTCCCACTACCACTTTGAACACCTTCATATCGACATACTACACCCTTTGGGGGATACATATATGATTCTAAATCCACAACAATTCATTGGCACCGTCCGTGGGATATGGTAAACTCTAATTCCCATTTTTCTACTAAAAAGCTAAAAAAAAACCTTGCAAAACTTCCCTTTTTCACCATTTCATTTGAGAAAATAGTTCAAACGAGGAGGACTAACCAGCCAAGAGCAGCTACTCTTGAAAGACATGTGCAGACTCAACAAAGACTCAGTTCCTTATGTTCGGGTTTCACCCCAAGCTACTGGGGCTCGCCTACCAATTTTGCAGTCGCAATTATGAAGTCCTCCTAAGCGACGACTGCATCAATCATGGCTTTTCCAACAACCAAAGACGCCGCAACTTGCACGATGATGGAAGACACGAGGAAGGAGATCTGGTACCTCCGTCAAGTGATTCATCAGAACCCCCAACATGCTCCTCAGGTGGAAGCACATGTTGGACCAATGCGCCTAGCACAGTCGCAAGCGCTCATTGGAATGCCTCAACAAGAAATGGTGGCGTGCGTCGCACCAGTTCTAGCCCCAATCGGAATTCCTTGCCATCAGGAAGCCAAGCTATCCTACCTTAGCCAAACCAACATATGATCAACCCCGCTCCTTATCTAGCATCAATCCCAACGGCTGTGCACGTTCACCCTAGACCAGCCGTTCCATTGTCCCCTTGGCTTTTCCTGTAGCAGTTGCGATGTCGCAGACTCATCCTCCAATCGCCTGGACACCACCACAGCCAGCTGGAGGCAACTTGCACTTGGGGTAACCTTTCAAGCAACCACCAATACACCCTCTCTACCTAGGCACAACCGACTAGGCAAGCAGCTCACCAAGCTCCTTCATACTCTGTCCACAACCATCAGTATCAACAGTAACCTATTTACCATCAACAAGTGCCTCAATGGCAACTTCAATAGGTCACATAGCAAACCCCTATAGTCCCCTCCATGAGGAACAAACCTTTGGTTGACAATTTATGTCACCCCTATTTCGCTCGGTTTCAAGGGCCCCCTTCCAACATCCCCACCTACGTTGGAGACTCTAGGCACATTTGAATGAATATAGAAGTTTAAAGTAGCAATGATGTTACATGGGAAGACTGATCCCCTCATGTGCAGAACATTCCTCATCTTGTTTCAAGAAAGAGCATTGCAGTGGTACAATAATCTACCGACTGGATCAATGGCAATTTGGGATGACCTAGCGTCAAAGTTCCAAAGCCAATTTGCGGCAAGCCAACCGACTCCGAAGTCAATGCATGCCATAGGAAAGATACGCTAGCAATTGGGTGAGTCCCTACGATCATACTGTGATCGCTTCGACAAGGAGGCCATGATGGTGAAAGGTCTAGATCTTGTTTGGTGGGTGTTAGCACCGAATTATATATATAAATATTATATTATTTTATGTTATTTAAGTGTCTTTGGGCTGTTTAATTAGTGTTTTTGCAGGTAAATTAAGCCCAAATGAGTTAAGTTAAGGCCCATGTAAAAAGTAAAGGTAAGAAGTAAAAAAATAATATTTGGCTTGTTTCTTACATGTTTTAATTTCATTTTTACTTTCAGCTCACATGAAAAAAAGAAGGCAGCATGTGGGAAAATAAAATGAGCAATCTGAACCATTGGATGAAGAAGAAGGGGACGGCCATGATAAAAAGGGAATTTTCCGAGTTTTTAGGATAGGATATAAGAGATGAGAGATATCAGATTTTATATAGAGTTTTTAGTTTAGTCTTCGTTACTTTTGTTTTGAAAGATTCTGAGTTTTGTGATTTCTTGAAAGCAAGCATTTTCTTCCAAATTCTTGAACTCGAAATGCACTGACAACACATCTTCAAGGGAAGGAATCACGGATCTGCATGCGAGTTATCGTTTTCACACTTCTGCAAGTTTTCATCCTTAGATCTAGTTTAGGAACTTGGATGCTTGAAGGACCGGTTCATTACTAAATATTGGTAATGCTTGTTTCTTTACTTTTCAGATTTGCAATATTTCTGACAATGGGTTTCTAATTTCTTTTCTTTTCTGGGTGTGTTAAAATGATTGGATGAATATTTCTTGATGTTCTTCGTTACTGTTTGTATTATCTCATTCGATTGATTCTTTTAACTTTTCAACTCAAGAAATTCATGGGAATGAAACTTGAGTTTTTCAACAAAAATAACTTGGGAAATGCGTTTTTGTTAAGAGTCAATTGAACCCTTCTTGTTTAGGGATAATCGAAAGGTGATTTTTGATAAATTTTCTAGAAAGATTTAAGAACCTTTGGGAAAAGATCTTCTTGAACCTTAATGTTGATTCTGGGAAGTTTCAATTAAACTAGCTGTGGTACTTCAGAAATTGAGATAAACTCGATGTAGCATTGAACGAAATTTGCAGGAATGCAAATACTTTTGTGTCATCCATGATTTTAAATATACCCAGAATCCCTTTTACATTGATAAATCAATTCTTACTTTTTACTTTAGTTTTGATAATTGAATAAGAATACAAAATTCTCTTTTTACAAAAACCAATTAAATTCCAATTACAGAATTTTTAATTCAGATAAATAAACAGAAAATGCTTCATACCGTTCCCTGAGAACGATACTCTTTCTTCGGAAAAATATTACGGGTCAATAGGATATGATTAGCTTATCATATTGTCTCATTTTATCCTATCGAATACATGATTTCTTATCCTATGGAGGGAGCTGGGTTAAGATTCAACAGGATAGGATACCAATATATATATATTTATATTTATTGCATTATATTTTGTTTTTCTTTCTCCTTTCTCCTTCTACACAATTCTATCAGATTGCTAATCAGGTGCTCATCAAACACAGGACATGATATAGGCTTATCAGCCTCATATCATATCCTACCCTTATCAACCCCATATCATATCCTACCCTTATCCTATTTTGTCCACCAAACGAGCCCTTAAATTCCTAGCTATGTCACTCGCGGACATATAACTTGGCCAACTGCTCTGTAGTGAAGCTCACCTTCACCGGAAGAAAATGGGCAGACTTGGTCAATCTGTCCACAATGACCCAGATAGAGTCACAACCAGCCTGAGTCTTAGGCAATCCCACCACGAAGTCCATGGAAATACTCTCCCAACAAGATCTCATCTTATCCTTTCGTTATGAAACAACTTTTCATAGCCAATAGTTAAATAAACCTAAACATGTTTTCCTTGTTTTAAGGAGCTCTTTTATCTCAAAGCTATGAACAACCTCATCAAAATGGGAAACACACAACTTAACAACTTAGCAAGCAGCCCCTTAAAGTACTGTTTCCCCAATTGGTTCATCATGTATGCCAAGATGAGCTTTGGGAATCAAGTGAATTCATTTAATAGACCTAAAATGCACAACTCCTCATATGCAGCCAGAAGATCCATTGATAGTTCTTGCTTAAAACTATGTATGACACTTTTTCTTCTGTTGGTGGCCCTGAAAAGGCAGAATAATAATTAAAGGGATATAGAAGACTGAACGTTGACATTAAAATAGCATGGTGTAAATAACTAGTTAAAGCACTTATACATATATTTAGAGTCCATTTAATTTGCGAAATTTTGAGTGGATTCTCTTTTGTGATATAAGGTAACATGAGAGGAACTCAATCAACTAAATTCAAATCAATGGTGACGGAAGAATACAAAAAGATAATCGTGTTCTCATTTGCACAACATTTCAATTATACTATTCTTACTCTCTTCTTTTGAAGGTAGTAAAACAAGAAAAACACATTTCCTTATCAAACAAGAGGTACGATGTTCATACTACCAAATTTTTCTACTACCACTTCACTACCATTCCAATCACCATTGGATTAGAGGAAAAGTTAAATAAAGATAGAGAAAAGGAAAACAACTTTTGAATTCAATGATTATTAGAGTGGTAGTAGAAAAATTTGGTAGTATGAATATCCTACCTCATAAAACAAATATAAGGAAATGTGTAGAAAAATGATGTGGAAAATCTTTCCCCTTTACTAATATATTCTTCACAACCATTATATCTAATGATTTTATCTTTCAAAGATATGTATTTCTCCCAACAATTACCCTCGACATTAATTCCTTACTTGCAATGGCAGAGTCAGGAAATTTTGTGAGAGGAGTCCAAAGAAATAAAATTTATGCTAATTTTGGCACGGTAAAGCTGTAGTGGATCTATACCTAACCAAATTTGAAGAATTCTAATTTTTCATTATACATGAGGAATAATAAGGATGGAAGATTGAATGCAGAGTTTGAAGGGTGGAGATCAACTTATGATAAACTACCTTTCTTTTTAAGTTTGAATCAGATAAAACAAAGGTTTGCACAAATTCTGGGGGGATTGCTGGTGCTAGCCCCTCCCTAACTTGACCACTGCTTACTTTAATCCAAATATTACACTATGTATTGGGTTACTGATATGCGGTCAGCATATAGGAAATTACAAGGCAAAAGAGGAAGAAAATGACTCGATCAGTGCAAGAAAAGCAGGGAAAAAAGAGTAAAAATATCCAAAGTCTGAATATCAAAGAAGATGAACAAAAGGAGGCAAAAACATGTCAAAAAGACCTAGGTTCCCACGCTCTCAGCGCGAGATTGGCGCTGCGAGCGCGGGAAAGGAAAATTTGGCAGAAGCTCCCGCGCTGAGAGCGCGAGATCCGCGCCATCAGCGCGGGAGGTGAAAAATTGGCAGAAACTCCCACGCCCTGAGCGCGGGAGTGGCGCTCTGAGCGTGGGAGGCGCGAAAGTGTGAAGATTCAAATGTGCAAATTAGGTCAGAATCCCTCTTATAAAAGGAGGATCAACCTTTGAAGGAAGGAATCTCAGAATACGCATCACAAGACCTAGAGGAGGCGTTCTTCGTGTTCATCACTCTGTTCTTGTATTCTTCTTTATTTTCTTTCTTTAGTTTATGTTGAAATCAGATCAGCGATCATGTTGTTGATTGGCTAGATCTATTTCTGTAGTCAGGGGCATGATCCCTTTGTAAACAATTGCTACAAGGATTGATCCATTTTATGTATTGAATTAATATATTTCATCTTTTATCTTGAGCGTATTGATATTATTTCTATTAGATCTGATCAACCTAATAGGGAATAATATTCTGGGGATCAGGATTCACAATAGGGATGTTGGAACGCTTGATCCTGAAAGGAGATAAAGATGACTCTCCATGCATGTTCTAGGGATAGACTTGTATGGATTGCAGTCGTGGGATTTATCTACATAATGCTTATTTTCAGGCGGAACTACTAAGGGATTAGGGTTCCAATTGAAGTAAAGGGTTAGATCGCCAAGGGATTGGGATCTAACTAATTATTTCTAAAAGATGATAATTTGTCTGAATTGTTAATGTCAATAGGTTTCATGAATCAATCCGAAGTAAAATTGGGAGCAATCGGTGAATGTACCCTGACTACAGTCTTCTTCATCACTTTTCTACAAAAACAATTCTTCATCTATTTTAAGTCTTTTCCAGAAAAATACAAAAACAATTCTTTTACTTTTCATTTAATTTAAATTACAATTATTTGTCAACAATCAATCGATTTATCTAACTTAAGAGGACTGGTTATA
>JAVKPL010012191.1:0-56580 GCA_032173675.1 Gastrolobium villosum | reverse complement strand
AAATATATATTGGCTTTGGGTTCTTTGATTCTTCCCCCTCAACAACTGACTTTTTAGAGTGGGTTCTCGGAAGGTTGTATCATTGGTGTTTGGCTTTGTCATTCTTTGATATGCTTCACTTTACTAATCTTAGGTTTAGCTAAAGAATCTCTCTTAGTGGAGCCTTGCCCTCGATCCGAGGGAAATTTTTTATAAACTTAAGATCCAATAGGATCTCTTCCCTTTTCAGGAAAAGGTGTGGTGTGGATGACCTCTTAGATACGAACGTCACAACATGCATGTGTCTCACTAAAGGATTTAGGGACTTTATCTAAGATTTAAGATTATGTGACTGTCTTCCTGGAAATTAGAATGTGTGCGGATGATATGTAAATTTTTTAAATAAAATAGTGTAGCAGTTGTTGATTATCCTATGCTAACATCTTGGTTTCTGTTTTAGGCATTAATAGATGCTACATCATCTGACACCAGTCTGGAGGAAGAGACTGGCATTAGAATGGTGGCTTTGTTTGACCACGAGGAATGTGGATCTAATCCTGCCCAAGGAGCTGGCTCTCCTGTGATGCATGATGCTTTCTCTAGGATCACAAATTCTTTCAGCTCAAATTCAAAGGTATAATGCCCTTTTTTTATGCTTAAGGAATACATGGATTACTTATTTAGTGTTACTGAGCAAATGTATTGTTGTTTACTTTCCATTGAGGATTAACACATGTAGGTAGTACCTTTATCACATGACACTATAGATGTTAGGGTAAATTACACTGTGAATTTTTTGTCCTAATCAACTTTAGTTCAGCAAAATTCTACACTTTACATCTATGAATTTTTAGAAGCATACACCAAAACCCCGTTAATGTTCATAAACACAGTAAATGGTAATTTCTTCCCTAAATTACACAAAATTACCAAGATGCATTGTTTTCTGTACTTTAAAACATAGTAGTAGAAGAGATTGAGTTCAATGCATAAACTAGGAAAAAAGAAAAAAGAAAAAATAGTGGAATATGCTGTGAGTTCTGATTGACACAGCTAAAAATAAAGCATTGGAAAAAATCTGGACTTTTCTTTTTTGGCAAAGAAAATGATCTCATCCACAGCGAATGACCTTTTAATTGTTAGTTTTAACTAAATATATTAACAGTTTGAGTGTTTCTGAATCTTCAAGGGGTTAACAGGATAAAGATTATGTTTCTGAAACATGAGTGGAGTAATATGTAAGGTAACCTTGTAAGTGGAGTTTCTGCAGGCTCAGTGGACGGATAAAAAGAAAGGTAACCTCTTGGTCCTGGGGCTTGTTCCCCTTTTTTGTTCCACCTTGCTAGTTGATGGCAACGGTAGGAAGTATGTATGAGTAGTGTAGAACAGCATGAGCATGCATGTGCATTATCACAGTGGGTACTTATGTACCAGATCTCTGGCCAGTAGATATTTTTAGCCTTCGGGAAAGTGTTTCCGGACTGCCACTGGATAGGTCTCCGAGAGGGAGCTCCAGTTGACACAGGGTCGTGGTGTGTTATCCGGATAGGAGCACACTAGGTAGTCTCGGGTGTATATGGTTGGAAGGGGTACCTTGGTGGGTTGTTCTCTGAACACGCCAGGGGTAGTACCCATAGGCGTATAGCCGAGGACATGGCGAGGTATTGTAGCTACCATCCCGCATGTCGTAGTTGTTCTGATATATTCCCCTTTTCTCTAAATCCCTTGCTTTTTCCCGTTTTATAACAGTGGTGTTGTTTTTATATTATTGATATAAATCGAAGTGAACCATTGGGCGGAGTTTTCTCCAGAACCTCTTGGTTACTGAGATATATCCGTATATCTCACCCCGTCTCGAGGCATTTATTTCAGGATGTACCAGTGGATATGGAGCAGCGGGCAAGAAGCCCGCATGATGATGAGTGGAGTAGTGATGCATGTTTTGTTCCAGTGTATCATACATGTCATTTTAGTTTATGGATTTATTTGGCAAGTGAAGTTGTAATATGTAAACATTTGTAGTTTAAAGTTAAAGTTGTAAATGTAAATGTAATCCAGTATTGTAAATGTACCATGGATGTATGTAATATGATGGAAGGGCTTTAAGCCTATTATAGGTTTATGATTACCTGCATTATGGTTTATGCATGAAACTGAAAGTTAGTGATTGAAACTATAAACGATTTGAAAGTAAACTGTTTATGTTTTAAGTGTATATTGGATTGGGTTGTAAGTGCCCCAAGGCGTTGTTGGTCCTTGTGTGTGCCACCCATTGGATTTTGCTGGATTTCAGGTGTATTAGTGGTGTTAAACAGCTTATGCAAATTTGGGAATTTTAGGAAATACAAAGGAAACTCTGGCGAATTTTCTGTAGAATTGGCAGTTTTTGGGTGAACTTTGGGAGAGCGTATCTCTCTCCATAGTAGTCCGATTGGGACGTGCCACACGCCATTTTGAAGCTTAAGATGTCCACTATGTTGTGTCAAAAGCCTAGGATCATTGGTAGTGTGTGCAGCCCATGGGGGCTGTTGTCATTTTCTGCCCTGTTCTGTCCTGTTTAGTGGGCAGGTTTGAAGCAGTTTTGGGAAATTAATTCCCGCTTCGTTACTTGGTCAAATTAAGCATACGATATATCAAATTGATGTTTGAAGTGTCTAGTTTATGGTGTAAAAGTTTGAGAGTCATTGGCTGGGCGGTTAGGTGCAGTTTATTCTGTGAATATTGGAGGTTTTAAGCTGTTTTGGAGTTGGTAGGCAATGTTGTTTGTCCAACTTCAAACGGCGATAACCGGAGCTCACGAGCTCGGAATCGAGTGGGTGATAGCTTGTTAGAAAGGTAAGTGAATAAGGAAAAAAGATAACATGGAATTTAAGTTTGGATTTTTGTTTTGTGTTCGTAGAAAAACAAATTAGCAAATCCGGTTAAGTGGTAAAAACGTAAAAGTGAGGAATTGGCTAAGTGGGTTTATGGGAACCCCTTAGTATCTTTTATGTGATAAAATAAAGTGTATAAATAGTTAAGAAAATCTTCCGCTAGTGTTTCAGTTACGATCATAGCTTTTTATTATTACGCTTTTTACTGATCATGCTGCTATTAAGCATTTAATGAGCAAGCAAGATGCAAAGCCAAGATTGTTGCGATGGATGCTTTTGTTTCAAGAGTTTGATTTAGAAATTAGGGACAAAATTGGAGTGGAAAATAAAGTTGCTGATCATCTGTCAAGAATCCAAGATAAGCAATTACAAGAAGGACCTGAAGTTGAGATCAATGAATTCTTCCCTGATGAGCAAGTGATGGCAATAATAATGCATCCATGGTTTGCAAATCTTGCAAATTACAAAGCTGCTGGTACAATTCCAGATGATCTGACTTGGCAACAAAAGAAAAAATTCTTACATGATGCAAGGAGGTACCATTGGGATAATCCATTCTTATATTTCCAATGTGCTGATGGTATTATTCGAAGGTGTGTTGCTGAATTCGAGATATCGGATATTCTATGGCATTGCCACGCATCTGATTACGGGGGTCATTTCGGAACTAACCGAACCGTGCAAAAAATATTGCAAAGTGGCTACTATTGGCCAACAATCTTTAAAGATACACGGAATTTTGTGGAGAAGTGTGATAGATGCCAGAGAACTGGGAATATTTCACGAAAGGATGAGATGCCTCTCAACTGTATATTAGAAGTGGAACTTTTTGATGTATGGGGAATTGACTTCATGGGACCATTTCCTAAGTCTTACTCATATCAATACATCTTAGTGGCTGTGGATTATGTATCCAAGTGGGTAGAAGCAATTGCATCACCCACAAATGATGCAAGAGTGGTGATTTCCTTCTTAAGAAGGAATATTTTCACCCGTTTTGGGGTCCCTCGTGCAATCATTAGTGATGGAGGAACCCATTTTTGTAATAAGCAACTTGAGAGTTTGCTTGCAAAATATGGTGTTACTCACAAGGTGGCAACACCGTACCATCCTCAGACTAGCGGACAAGTGGAAATCTCCAATAGAGAGCTGAAGAGGATTTTAGAAAAAACAGTGAATAACTCAAGGAAGGATTGGATTAAGAAACTGGATGATGCACTTTGGGTATACCAAACTGCGTTCAAAACACCAATAGGTATGTCACCATTCCAATTGGTTTATAGTAAATCCTGTCATCTTCCTGTAGAATTGGAGCATAGGGCTTTGTGGGCTATTAAATTTTTAAATTTTGAGCCCTCAAAAGTTAATGCTAAAAGATTGCTGCAATTGAACGAGTTGGATGAGTTTAGGCTAGGAGCTTATGAGAATGCCAGAATTTATAAAGAAAAGACAAAGAAATGGCATGATAAAAGAATTCAGCCTAAGGAGTTTAAGCCAGGACAGCAGGTACTCTTATATAACTCCCGATTAAGGTTATTTCCGGGCAAGTTAAAATCTCGTTGGTCTGGTCCTTTTGTGATTAAAAAGATATTCCCATATGGGACAGTTGAGATTTCCCCTCTTAACATAGAAAGACCTTTCAAGGTCAATGGGTGTCGATTGAAAGTATATCATGGTGGAGATATTTATAGAGACACAATTTCTGTCCCTCTATCTTCTCCTAAATCTTGAAAGATTCCTGTCAGGCTCGTGACATTAAACAAGCGCTCATTGGGAGGCAACCCAACAGGGGTAAAAAAAAAAAAAAAGGGGGGTTTCACGCTGACAGCGTGAATTTCACGCTTCCAGCGTGACAAAACAGAAGGTTCCACGCTCAAAGCGTGGGATCCACGCTTAGAGCGTGAACGAATAGGAACCGTCACGCTGTGAGCGTGAAGGTGCTGAAGACCGTCACGCTTGGAGCGTGAACTTCCAGTGACCTCCACGCTGAGAGCGTCAACCGTTACGCTTGGAGCGTGAACTTCCAGTGACCTCCACGCTGAGAGCGTCAACCGTCACGCTGAGAGCGTGAATGGTCAGAAAGCTTCACGCTTACAGCGTGGGATTCACGCTTCAAGCGTGAATCTGAAAGGTCGAGGGTTTTTCATTAAAAACCCTAAAACCACTCACACACTCATCTCATTTCCAACCTTCTCTTCTCCTCTCCTCACCCTTTCACTGCCGTCACTCCCTCCATCTCCCTCTTCCTCTTCTATTCTCCTCACCATCCCCAAATCACCATATCATCCCTTCCATCACTGTCAATCAAGCATCATCAAGACAACCACATCTCCACCACAGAGCATCGCCAGTGCATCTCCATCAGGTTTCAATTTTTGATTTCAAATGGCTGGAGACAAGGTAACTCTTATGATCCTTCACCTATCTCATGATTCTCTCTTACACATTCCTCCTCCCTTCTCTTCTTATGGTTGCTTTGTTTACATATTCCATGGGGATGAGGATACCATGAGGGTGTTTGGCTGTAAGATATAAAAATAAAAATGCATGCTAGGTGTTTGATAGTTGGTCTCTAAGATTGGTATGGAACGTTTGGGTGGATGCTTCATGATTTTCTGATATACTTGAAATTCTATGGTGTTGGGACTTTTCTGAGTGCAGGGTAAGCAAGTTAAAAAGACCACAAAAGGAACTGGCCCAGGGAAGAAGACGGGCCACAGTAGTGCTGCTGGCACAAAGAGGCCGCGAACGTCTTCTTCCTCCATTTTTGATAGTACTAGGTTCTTGTCCCCTGAGGCTCAAGACCGGTACTATCAATGGTTTGCACCTAAGAAGATCATTTCGGAAAGACAAGTTAGTGTTTTTATGGATAGTGATTGTCCGGTCAGGATAACATGCGAAAGAAGAAGGTGGAACAAACTGGTGCGATTTGCTGGTCCAAGTTCAAGTACAATTCTCAAAGAGTTTTGTGCAAATGCTGACTTGGAAATGGTGGACTCAACAAGGAAAAGTTGGGTGCGGGGACATGAGATTTCTTTCTCTCCCGCAGTAATAGAGACATTTCTGGGCACCAGCTTTGACAGGAGCAAAGCATGCTATTTTTCTCAAACCTATAACAGAATGCAACCTTCTGAAGAAACCGGACTGTATTGGGAGGATATGCCAGAGATTGCTGAAAGAATCAAAAGTGCAATCACCCATCCCTATGCCACATGGAAAACAAAAAGTGGAAATCCAGGGGTACCTGAGAAATTGGAAAGGTTAGATCTGAACCCTGAAGCGATGTTCTGGCATACATTTATCAACTCAACAATCATAGCTTCTACAAATATGAGTGATGTGAATGTTGAGAGAGCGGCACTGCTGTATACCCTCATGAGTGAGGAGAATTTGGATATTGCCGCTCTACTATCTGAAAGGATTGTCTACATCATCACCCAGAAAAAAGCTGAGATCCATCTAGCCCACAGCTCCTTGATAGAGCAACTTTGCTTGGAAGCTGGGGTGGAAATTAATAATGATGAGGCTGATGATGTAAAAGTAAAAAAGGAGCTTACACAAGCAAATTTTCATGCAATGAGGGCGGAGTCCAACCGTCATTCCATCTGGAAGGCGTCGTGTGCCTTGGGTGGACAGCAACCAATACCGCCACCAGCTCCAGCATCTGCATCTGCATCAGCACCTTCTGCAGAAATGGTACTTCTTCAGAGATTGGATCGTCAGATGCAAGACATGACGATTGAGCAGAGGCTCATGCGGGGTATGCTTGAGAGACTATGCAGTGATCGTGGGATTGACACCACTGATTTCAGATCATAGCATCCACATTCTTCACCCCCAGCTGATGATGACACCATGGAGGATTACTGATGATCCTCTGTCTTTTCAAAAACAATTTTTAATTATAGTTTTAATGTTTTTAAGTCAATTTCCTTATTTGATCTTGTTGGAAGAAAATATGATTAAAGATTTTCCCTTTTGATGCAATATCTTTGGATAAAAAAATTCTTTTTTGTTGATTAACAAAAGTGTGCATGTTCCAGTTGACAGAATGCGAACTTTGTGCTTTAAATAGTTGTTGCTGAGGACAGCAATGTTCTAAATCTGGGAATTGGGTCGCATGCTGCACATGCGAAACATTGCTAAATATGGAATACAAAAGGGAGACTTTTAACACATTTACTGTTTTATTTTAGTTTTAGTTTTCCTTCTCATTTCATTTCATTTTGCATATATATAAAAAAAAAAAAAAAACTTGAATTCCAAAGCAAGCAATCTCAGGTTTGACATGTTGCTACAAGTCTTAAATTGGAATGAGTCATAAAAAAACATGATATCTGTGAATATTCATCTGTGCATTTGATTTGAGAATGATGTCTGCTTGTCTGTATAGTTACTTCATGGTAAATCTTTCTAAAATAATGCCTGATGTGAATTCTGGAAGTTAGATCCTGGTTTGAAAAACAGCATAGAGGATTGAGCTGAAAATAGAAATTAGAGAACCTCATTGTAGTGGTTTCTTGAATTTGAATTGTTTCTCTAGCTTGCATGCATGGCTGATATGATAAAGGCAATTCCTTCTTGTAATTACTTGGCCAAATAGCTATCCAAAGAAATTTCCATTGCTAGCCCATTTGAGCCTTAGCCTGTTATTTCTTATTGGATTCAACCATAAGACACATGACTTCTTTTCCTATTGACATACCTTGAATGAGATTGAAGCACTTATTACAGAAAATTCAAGAAAAAAAAAGTTCATAGAAGTTGAAGTGATGACAAAAACAAAAGCTGAGATCAAAGAGAAAAAGAACAAAATGAAAAGTTGCATAGCAACAGAAAAGCAGGAAAAGGTCAGGAAGGAAGAAGAAAAAGAAAAATATGAATAGAAAAGGAAGAACTAAGTGAAATTGTGTCTGAGCATGAACAACTAGTAGTTTTTCAATCTCATATACAGTAAAAATTAGCTACTTTCCCAAATATTCATACCTTAGCCTAAGCCAAGTTACAACCTTGCAAAGACCTTTTGATCAGTAGATGCATGGCAAATGGATTCCTTATTTTTAGGGATTTGAGAATATGTTCAACCTCAAAGATTACTGCTACATTGATGGAATGAGTGCAGAACCCTCAAACACTGAGTGACGAAAATATGCATGTTAGTGAGAAACATTCAAGCTGGGATCCAAATTCTTGATGAAACTGAAAAGTATTATTACAGATCTTTGACATGAAGTTATACGTGCATAGCAGTTTAAGATTCTTAAAATATATATGTTCAGATGTCTCTTTGCAGAAGTTCATCTTGTTTCTCTTCTGATTCATTACATTGCTGGGGACAGCAACGTTCAAATCTGGGAATTGTTTGATGTGCCGTCAGCACATAAGTAAATTCAAGCCAAAAAGAGAAGAATAATGAACTATTCCTCATCCAAAGTGCAATGGTTCTTATTGTAATCCTTAAATTCCACATTCAAGAGTGTTTAACTGATTTTATGCTCAATTTCAGGAAAAACAAACAAATCTGGAAGGAAAATGAGGATTGGCCAAGGGTAAGATCCATGCTCACAGCGTGAAGTTAGCGCTGCAAGCGTGGGATTACAGAGGCATCCACGCTCACAGCGTGAGATTGACGCTGCAAGCGTTGGATTACAGAGGCACCCACGCTCACAGCGTGATATTGACGCTGCAAGCGTGGGATTATAGAGGCACCCACGCTCACAGCGTGAGATTGACGCTGCAAGCGTGGGATTACAGAGGCACCCACGCTCACAGCGTGAGATTGACGCTGCAAGCGTGGGATTACAGAGGCATCCACGCTCACAGCGTGAGATTGACGCTGCAAGCGTGGGTTATGAAAGCTACAGCTGAACTATCAAAGGGCAAAAGTGGAATAAAAGATAAAAGATTGGTCTTATAAATAAGGAGGTGCAAATTCTGAAAAGGATACTGATTTCTAAACCTAGAGAGACCGCCATTGGAGAGAGAGGAGGCTGTTCGTCGTTCTTTCTTCGTTCATTCTTGTAATTTACTTTCTTGTTGGATTTTATTTGAGATCAGCCATGAATATGGTTGGCTAGATCTTAGTATTGTGGTAAGGGTCACAACCCTGAATGTGAACCCCTTGTAGTTTGGATCTGATTTATATATGTTTATCCTTCTGCATCTATTTTCCTTCGTTCTTCATCTCATTGTTCTTTTAGATCTGATCATTCTAACAGATCACCAGGGTTAGGATTCACAATAGGGATATTGGGATCCTAATTCCTGAACAGGAGGAAAATAGCTATTCATGTACGCACTAGGGATAGGCTACATGAACCGCAAACGCGAAAGATTCACCGAATTGCATGATTAACCTGAAAAGGAATCACTAAGGGATTAGGGTTCTAATAGGGTTAATAAGGTTAAGATCACTAAAGGATTAGGGCTTAACCAATTAAATAAAAGATGGCGAATCGTTTGATCAAAAGGGTAATTCATTTGTAAATTTATATTCAGATTACAAGGTGGGGATCAGACAGGTGTTCGTACTCTTACTGCAATCTTTTCAAAATTGTTTTTCACAAACTCTTATAATTTAATCTTTCTTCATTTCTTTCTTCAGAAAAACCTAAAAATACGTTTTTGCCTTTAGTTTTATTTTTCTCATCAATCAACAATATTTGTCACACCGATTTGGATTTATTCAACTTAAAGGGACTGGTTATTGTAGTACTTGGTCTACAATCCCTGTGGAGACGATACTCTACTTCATCACTTTTATTACTTGGAACGATCGGTATACTTGCCGAGTTCGCAACACTCCCACGTGTCATTCCTTTTAATTGCAACAATTTCATCATTCATGGCTTTCTTCCACTTTTCATCTTCTGCAGCTTCCTCATATTTCACTGGATCACATTCAGCTATCAAAAAAAATAATGAATAATCAAGGGTAGTTTGTATCGGATCTGTAGCATCATAGATATCACTTATGCTTCTCATCTTTGTTGCTACTCCCCGTGAATCGTTGCTACTGTTACTGCTATTACTTCCTGAGGTTGAGCGTGTAGATGTAGGAGTTGATGGATTAGGACTTGGTGGAGGTGTCTGATTATTTCCTGCTTTAAATGTTTGCTCTGTTGAGTGATCATCATTTTTAAAGAATAAGCCTTCTATTTTTTTTCGTCATCGTTCCACCTCCAGTAATCTGCTTCGTCAAACTCCACATCTCTTGAGATGATTACCTTTTTTTTCAGGGGATTGTATAATCTGTAAGCTTTACTCCTATGGTCGTAGCCAATAAAGACACATTTTTCTCCTTTTTCATCTAACTTCTTTCTCTTCTGATCTGGAATATGAGCATATGCAATGCAACAAAAAATTCTTAGATAGCTCACCTCTGGCATCCTACCACTCCATGTTTTATTAGGTGTTTTGGACTTGACATTCTTTGTTGGAAATTGTAAGAACCCGCACCGTTAAATTAAGAAATTAATTAAATAAATATGAGAATCAAGAAATAATTCCATAATTGACCTTAATAATTATGAGAAAGCTTAAATAATTATGGTAAGTGATTAATAAAGCTGAAAGTCGTTTTTAAGACGAAAAATGCAGATACCGGTTCTGCTCCTCGGTATAAATGCGTACTGATGAAGTATCCCAGAAAATTATAATAAGTGCATGAATATTCCTAGAAGAATATATAAGACTATGAAAACAAGTTTCAAGTCGAAATAATAAGAACTGGTGGCAGAACTGATACTGGCTATGTAAAAGTGCGTACCGAAAATGTGCTGCGAAAAATAAAATAAAAATATGAAAAATCTTAGAAAAGTGAGTAGGTTCAGAATCCTAAATTTTGAATTAAAATGCTAAGCGTAGCAATTAGCGCTAATACAATGTGATTAAGACTTAAGTGAACTATAAATAGCCTTGGCACATGATCCTAGGTCATTTTTGTGCCTTGCTACGTGTGATATTCTGAAGGGAGGAGTCAGCCACCTTGCCCTTCTCTTCCACCTCCATTGAAGTTCCAAGGGAGCACCTTTCTTCTTCTTCCTTCACCAAAACACCTTGAGTAAGTGTGGACCATCATTGTAAGTGAGAAAGGAGCACAATTTCTGAGTATTGGTGGTTGTCTTGTGTAAGGATGTGGGCTGACTTCATTGTTGGAGTTGTTTGAGAGCTTGTGTCTTGTTGGTGTTGGTCCAAGAAGCCAGTTTTGGTGAGGATGAACCTTGTTGGTGTGCCATTTTCGTACACTTGCAAGTTAGAACCTTTGGGGCTGAAGGGAGAGCTCCAAGAGCACCTTCTTGTTATGTTTCAAGTTTGGATAAGCTTTACCACACTTGATCATGAGTTTATGTTAATAAAAGAGGTGTCTTGACATGTTTAATGGGTTAAACAAGTATCCAACCTGAACATGAGCATAAAAGCCTTTAAAAATGCATGCTTGGACGTAGTAATGGGTTAAAAACCCAACATTTAGAGTGATATCTCGCAAAATGCAGAAACTGCATTCTGTCGCGAAATATCCGAACATGATATCCGGATATTGATATCTGGATATGGGGTCTTCTAATATCCGGGTATGCCCCCGACATATATCCGGATATTCTGGGTTTTCGAAGAACAGTAGTTGTACTGTTCATACAGAAGACTGTTTTGGGTTTGTGGACCCTATATTGATGAAGTAGGACTTCTGTAATAAATAACCTAAGTTAGAATCTATGTTATTAAGGACTTATGGCTTTGTAGGAAGCCTAAAGACGTAAAACATAAGGAAAAGCGTTGTCTTTGTGTCATATGGTTGTTGAGTATGATTATTGATATAATTGTTGGTTCAAAATAGATTGTGGTTCTGCTGTGTTTGGGCTTTGAGCTTGTGTGGACTCTTGGCTTGGATTGTTAGCTTGCAAGGTAAGCTTTCGTGTCCTTAGTTTAGCCATTGTTGGTTCCACCATGTCCCATGGGGGGATGGTTTATATGCATTATGTTGTTTTCATGTATTTTTTTATGAATGCTATTGAGTTGTTATATGCGAGTGCCTTTATGATATGCATGTGGTGTTCGCCTAGACGGGATGTGATCCTGTGGGCAGGTACGGTATGGGCGTGTGTTGTGTGGGTAATAGACGTATTCTTACACTTCTCTGGCCAGTAGGATAGTGATAACACACATGACATGATTATCTGTTGCACTGCATTGCTTTTAGAACTTATATTGTTGAACTGCTTTTAGAGCTTATATTGCACATGTAAGTGAGCTTGGGGTGGAAGATCCTTGAGGACCTCTTGTCTTACTGAGATTTATGTTTAGAGATCTCATCCCATGTTGGGGCACCATTTCAGGTACAGGAAATGCTGGGGTTGATACCTCGGGCGGCAGAAGGCCGGAGCTGAGTTAGATGATTGCTGTTATAATTATATGCTGGATGCTGACTTGTTATCTTTATGATTATTTTATTATTGCTGAGACTCTGTTGGGCTTTGTTGCCTTATTTGGTGAGCATGAGGATTGACATGCCACATTGATTGACTATGTCTTATTTTGTATTTGAGTTGTAATAATGTATCAGGATATTGTTCGGACTGCATGTTGTAGTTTCATGATTTAGATACTCACTTATTTATACATTTAGGTATTTCAGTTAGTTGTCTTTTGCAATTACATACAAGCGATGTTTTGAAAATGAACTAAGTAATTCAACTTGGCTAATAATAATGGCGTCATGATTGAACAGAAAAACATATTCCGCAATTTTAATTAAGGGTGGCTTAATATGATGACATGTTAACAAATCGGGTATACACGAGGTGTTACAGACATCGATTCAATAGATAGGCAACACATTGAATAGCTTTAGCCCAAAGTGTTCTCGATAGATGCTTTTCTTTGAGCATGCTCCTTGCCATATCAAGAATTGTACGATTCTTTCTTTCTGCTATACCATTCTGTTGTGGTGTGTGGGCTGCTGTCATCTGATCAATTATTCCATGTTGCCTACAACATTCTTCAAATCATTTGGAAGTGTATTCACCCCATCTATCTGTTCCGAGTGTCTTCGGATACTGACCAATTTTCTTTTCTGCCATTGCTTTGAATTCTTTGAATTTGTCAAAAGCTTCTGATTTTTCTTTAAGAATATATACCCAAGCTTTTCTACTGAAATCATCAATAAAAGTAATATAATACATGTTTCCTCTAAGAGAAGGAATATCAAATCGACCGTTTATATCTGAGTGAACTAGCTATAGTGGTCTTTTTGCTCTCCACGATTTTCCAACTTCAAAGCTTTGTCTATGTTATTTTCCTCTTATGCATCCTTCACACAGCTGATCAGGATGATTTATCATTGGTAATCCATTTACCATCTTTGCTTTTGATAGCAGCTTCAAGATAGTGAATCCAAGATGACCAAATCCGAGATGCCATAACCACGAACTATTTTCTATGATGGTCTTCATGCACTTTATTGCACTTGTCTTGATGTTTACCTTGAATAGACGATTTCTTGTCATATCAACTTTTGCAATCAATTCTCTTTTCTGATTTCTCATAATGAGAGAATTATTCTTCAAATGAATATCATATCCTTTTTCTAAACGCTGACCAAGACTTAGGATATTACTTTTTAAATATGGTATATAATAAACATCCGAAATGTATTTTCTATCTCCATTCTTTGTGAATATCATAATCTTACCTTTTCCTTTTACTGGAATCTTTGATATATCACCAAACGTAACTTCTCCTTGGATTTCCTCATTCAGCTGTGTGAATAACTCCTTTTTGCCACACATGTGATTACTAGCTCCAATATCAAGGTACCAAACATCTTTCCCATTATCTTCCTCACCTTTGTAAGTGAACAACATGGTCGGCTCATCATCTTTATCTTCATTCTCTGTATAATGAATTCTCTCCGCAACTTTAACATCATCTCTACACTTATAGCTGAGATGACCATATCTATTGCAATTATAACATTGCAAGTGAGATTTATCACTTCTTTGTTAAAATCTTCCTCTTCCTCGGGTCAGAAACCATGACCTTGACCACGAATATTATATCCTCCTTGATCACGTCCATATGTTGTAGCATCAGTTTAAAATCTTCTATTTGTTTGACTATATCCACCGCGTATGCCACGACCTCCTCGAGTGTTGAATCTACCTAGTGTGTTGATGCCTCCTCTATATCCACCATGATTTCCTCTGCCACGTCCATAGCTACTGCTACTGGCTTGATTTACATCAAGAAATAACTTGCTTTGCAAAGGTTGCTCCAATTTTCTAGAACCTTCATTAAGATTCATTCTTTGCTCGTGAGCTTGAAAAGAACCCACAAGCTCATCAATAGATATAACCGACAAATCTTTGGCTTCTTCAATGACAGTGACAATATAATCGAACTTTCTTGTTAGTGACCGTAGAATTTTCTCCGTTACTCTGACATCATCTAAAGTCTCTCCATTTCTTTTCATCTCTTTTTTGCGCTTGTGAGGAATAATCTATAATTGGCTCTGCATTATGCATTTTTAAGTTTTTAAACTCAGCTCTAAGTGATTGGAGTCTTACCTTTTTAGCTTTGTCAACTCCCTGGAAAGACTTCTGTAAAATCTCCAATGCTTCCTTGGATGATTTTGCATATGATATCTTCTCAAAGGTTGATTCATCAACAGCTTGAAAAATTAAGAAAAGAGCCTTTTTGTCCTTCTTTCGTGAATCCTTTAGCATCTTTCTCTGATCATCTGATAGAACTGCTTCTGCAGCTGCATTGGCGGGCTCCATGTATCCATCCTCAACACGGTCCCATATATCTTGGGAACCTAGTAACGACTTCATTTGAATGCTTCAATTTCCATAATTACTCTTTATCATCTCCCCCATCTTTGATCGACCGTGGCTCTGATACCACTTGTTGGAAATTTAGAGAAAATAAGGAAAATAATAGATGAAGAAACTTTTTTGTATTAATATTGGCTAAGCAAAAATAACAATAACACACTATTTTAATCTCACTATCACTCTTTTTCTTTCTAAGTGCTACGAAACTTTCTTTATATTTTTCTTCAACAGTGCTTCTGCACTTTTTCTTCAACTATAAAAAAAACACTTGTTATAACCCCCAAGGGTAACTCAGTTGGCAGCTGAGCTCTCAAGGGATTGCTTGGTGCAGGGATCAAATCCTGCCTCAAGCAGTTTCTTGGAAAATCTTTGGGGGCCAGAGGTTAAGCCAAAAATCTTCGGTTTGAGGATTAGTCTCGTCCTTTCTCTGGTTGCGAAGCTTAGTGCACCCACTGTCACAATGAGGGGCTAGCCCAAACGGGCCGTACCCCGAAGGCATGGTGCCCGGAGAAGGTTGAATGGGGATACCTCCTGACAATGTACCAAAAAAAAAAAACACTTGTTATATCATATAAAGACACGGCACAAATGCTCCCAATTTATAGTATGGATAGCCGACTTTTTGCCAACAAAACATAATTTTTTAATATCAAAACTACAGCTATAATCTTTTAATATGCTTCACCGACTTCATGTTTGGCTCAGAAAGTTTCGGTCACTGTTTTGGCTGTGTAGTAATAAATGCAAACATCAACTTGATATCAACATCAAATGATAGCCATATACGATGCAGTCTTCTAAATTGGCGTCGAAGGAATTAGGTAGCAAATGGTACAGGCTTATAGAGTAGCGGTGAACCAAAGATAA
Source organism: Gastrolobium villosum (assembly GCA_032173675.1). Taxonomy (NCBI): domain Eukaryota; kingdom Viridiplantae; phylum Streptophyta; class Magnoliopsida; order Fabales; family Fabaceae; genus Gastrolobium; species Gastrolobium villosum. The sequence goes on along the minus strand of JAVKPL010012191.1, from coordinate 41,027 downwards.
GTGGTAAAAGTCAAGTGTGATTTCTAACACAAATACCTTTATTTTTTATATTTTAATTTAATTTTCTTATGACGAGCAAAATAATGTTTTCCCCTATCACTTTAGTATATTGCTTTTTTTTTTAATACCTAGTATAATGCTTTGCACTAAAGTATGGTATATAAAGTAGTTGAATGTGAATCTAAAAGTTGCTTCGTAAATATACAAAATACAAGTAAGGACAATTTATCTATTTAATTTCTATGAGTTTCTGAGTGTTGTCTTTGTTTTTTGGGTTATTGACATCGTTTCCTATATATGCGGTCCGTCCAATGTGGATCTCAGATTTGAATCATAAATATAAAATAAAGGAATGGATAGTTGGTTTATTTAATTTGTAAGAGTTACTGAACGTTAACTTATTGACCTCGTTTCCTATATATGGGAAGGGTGGGTCATCCTTGAGCCATTGTGGAATCTCATAGCCTTCAAGGTACTCTTTTCTCTGATATATTATGCTTTATTATGTTCTAATTGTACTCTATTTCGAAGTACTATACCAAAATTTCAGACTACTTCAATGGCTTTTCCGTCTCTGTTTCCGCCATAACTCGTAAGGCTATCTATGATCTGGTCTTTACTGCATCTTTTAGATAGTTATTATTATTATTATTATTATTATTATGATGATGATGATGATGTGAATCTCACTTAATAACAGAAACTTAGATGTGTTAACGAAAGTATGTCAAAAACTAAAAGCATTTTTGCTCATAAAAAGATAAACTTGCTTTTAAGTGCAAGTACAAGGAAGACTCACCAGCAAACAAGCCTACTAAAATTAAACTTATGTCAAAAGAATTAATGTAAAAATCTTGGGATACACCACCCCCAAAAGCTAGCTCAAAGGATGAGATTATATATCTCAACAATAATCTTGCCTCGAATTATGTTTAAAAATTCAAAAAATTAATAATTGTTATTTTGCTATAATTTAGCATTTTCTAACCTTGATCAAATTTAAAAGTCTTACTTTAAATAGAACTATATTTTCGCTTTGCTAGGGATATATATATTCCAATTGAAGCTACCTATGGGTCAAACATCGGAGGATATTCCCACTGAGGTAAGTGAAAAGCAATCATTGGAAAAACCTGTAAAACCTGAATTTCAAGCACATGAAAAGGAAAAGAATTTAGATTTGTTAAAAGCTGTGTATGATTCAGTGAAATATAAGGCCCCTGCAACTGCAACGAATGAGTTTTTACAGCAAAAGAGCCCTATGGGCAACACCGTGCTACATATAGCAGCCATATATGGGAAAAATGACTGGGTGGACATGGTAGCTAATGAAAAACCAGACCTTTTGGCTGCCAAAAATGCCAACGGTGATACAGCAATGCATGTTGCTGCAAGAGCAGGGCAAATCTCTACCCTTGAGAGATTGCTTTATTTATCCATTCCATCCCTACTTTATCATCATCCTCTGAATGAATTCCTAGAAAATAACATCCAACGATATACTTCCTTTCACGAGGCCTTACCACACCTTTTGGCTGCCTTACCACTTCGTTTTTCTCAAAATCTGGATAAAGTCCTAGAAAAGAACAAGCAAGGAAACACTTTCCTTCACGAGGCCTTATTAAATGGTCACACAGATGTTATGGGTGTTCTAAGTTCTTCGGAACATCAGTTTAAAGCTATCATGGGATTGGTTGAGCGAGCTGCGTTGTTTAGCACCATCAACAACGAAGAGAAATCAGTTCTGCACTTGGCGATTGAGGAAGGTTACCAGGATATTGTTGATCGTGCTTTGACCAAATTTGTCAGCCAAGACCCTCCATTGGGCAACTTCACGATTGAGAACCACAAAGAATTTGCCCAAATGATTGCGCACCATGTTCCAGCACGAAAACAACCGTTTTATGGACACGGTCAAGGTACATGTTAATTGCTGTGTATAGCTTAAAATTTAGTCTCGTTTCTTGGAATATGCTTTTTCCTTAATACAAGGATTCAGTTGGAAGAGTAAATAACATTCATTCTAAGGGGCGTTTGGTAGGGGAGAAATTTTTTTTTACTAGAAAAATATATGGACAAAAGTGGGAAGTTTTTTTCTCCGCGTAAGTTAAAAAAAAGTGTTTGGTAGGCCAAATTTTTTTCAGAAAAATTGAATGAATTTGACAATGTTATGTTTGGGTGATTATAAAATATTGATGGAAAAATGTACCAAATTTACCAAATAACCCCTCCTTTTGAAAATTGAATGTGTTTCTCTCTGAACGCTGTTCTTCACCTGTCTTCCTCTCCTCTATTCGTGGTCATTTTAATTGGTGCATGATACTCTTTTAACTCCAGCTCTCATTCCGTGCTTCAGCCTCTTTCCTAATCCATTAACCTCTCTGCACTTTTGTGACCTCTTCCCTTTGCATGCAAATTTTGCTTCACCAACCATCATTACTTGAAAAGGACAGTGCTTTTGTTATTCATTCCCATGGCAGAAGAAGAAGAACCCACTACTACAAAACGACATAAACCTTTCTCCACACCTATTACTAAACTAGGGCCGATAGATGATGGTTGACACAAACATATTTTCAGGGCATTTTCGTCTTATACAAGCTTGATGGCCTTCCCACCGTGAGGGAGAATTTCTTTTCCATCTCATCCGTGTCAAATATTTTGACTTACTCCATGTGTAAAAGCAAAAGATGGACAATTTTTTTTCCAGACTTTTTTTTCTTAATCCTCCTACCAAACGTTGCTATATAATTTTGCCTACCCTATGCAATTTTTTCTTTTCCACCTACAAAACAGCCCCTAAGGGTAAAGTGTGTGTCATTTTAAATGATGTAAAATTGTATCATTTTAAGAGAGAGAATGAGATAGATAAAGGAGGAGAGAGGATTGATAAAAAAAAATTAAGGTGTGGGTCCCACTTCTTTGTGAGAGTGAAAGGATATAAGTTATGTCATTTAAAAGGATAAACATTTTTCCCTTATTTTTAAATGAGGATAAAAATAAAACTTAGCCTAAGAATCAATTCCATATATTTTACATTAAACTATAGGAAATTATACTCTTATGTGACATAAGATATATCTCTCATGTCACACTCACATAAAAAGGTGTGCCCCTCTTTTTTTTTTTTTAAAAAAAAATTGTGGACCCCATTTAATTTATCTTTCAACACAAGATAACATCTCTCCAATAACATGAAAAAAGCACTTTATATATCCCCAATATCTTTCATTTATCTTAAACGAAAACGTTTCGAAATTTTTTTAATCATATATAGATATGCAAACAGTGAGACTACTTTCTTGCATGTGCAACCCAATTATCAGAACTCAGATACTGGATTTTTTAGCGCGCATACTCACATATAAGAAATGGAGATTTTTTTCACTCTTAATTATAAGTTCTTACGTCAGGGGCATATGATGATAGGGGAACAAGGAACAATAATTCCGAAACGGAATCGTCAAGAAATGGAAAAAGCCAAGAATTGTGCCAAGACTCTACGTTAAAAGAGTCAATTGAGAACTACCAAGAATTGGTAGAATTGATTCTGTGCGGCTCCAGTTATGTGCCACAAGGAAAATCACTTCTTATTGTGGCAATTTTAAAACAACATAAAGGTACTTCTTATTGTTGCATAACTACTCGCTTTATCAATTTTAGAACAACATAAAGGTCAATCTATTATTTATTTATGTTTGTCAAGGCAACCTTGACTAATTAAATTCATTCTGTTCCATTACTCATCAAGCAAGCCATCAACAATATTTACACTTCCTTCCAAATATCGGATTGTGCTCCTTTAATTTGGTTAATTCCTCTGCATTATCCTTTCTTAAGTGAGATTATGCTCTCGTAATTGGTTATTGTCATTATATATGCCAGGTATTTTAGAGACCATACTGACAAAAAAGAATGAATGGATCCATTTAAGGGATGAAAAAGGAAGAACTGCTCTTCATTATGCAGCGTCAATAAGTTACGTAGAAGGTGTTGAGTACTTGCTTAAAAATTGTATTTCCTGCAGCATGGAAAGAGACAAGGATGGCTTTTTTCCACTTCACATGGCTTCTGCTGGAGGGCATCCTGAAATCGTAAAGAAGTTGTTAAATCACTGTCCGGATCACAGAGAAATACTTGACAAGAATGGCCGTAATATTGCTCACATTGCGGCTATAAGTGGACACTGTAAGGTGATATGGTACATCTTGGAAACTCCTGAACTTGCAAAGATGATAAACGTCAAAGATGCCGAAGGAAACACTCCCTTGCATTTGGCCACCTTATATTGCCATCCCAAAATTGTGTATGACTTAACATGGGACACAAATGTGAAACTCCAGTTGATTAACAATATGAATCAAACAGCTATTGATGCATTTCTGCAAAATCAACAAGGAAATCCGACCCTTCGGCAGGCAAGTGTATATATAATTAATTATAATTTAATATATAGTTATCTAACTCCCCTAAAAGGTTAAATTAAATTTCTAGTTTCTTTTCACCAAAAAAAAAAATTAAAAATTCTAGTTTCTATAATATGCATTAATTTATAATTTAATGCTCATATATTTTTTCCTTTTCTAATCAGTTTTCATTCTTAAAATTGTTTTTAAAATAAGCTTTATTACTAATTTCCATTTTAGCACTGTCATTATGTTCGTATTAGATATTTTACGGATAAAGAACATCTAACTAACATCCACCTAATATTACATTATTATTATTATTATTATTTTCGGTTGGGGGAAGGAGAATTATCCCTAATTCAAGTACAGTTGAGTGGTTGGCAACGATATTTCAGATTAAAATTTATCTTTGCGAAACAACTTATAACAAAATCACTGGAAAACAAATATTAATTATGGTTAACAACTTCTACATGTTGAGGAAATGAGTTATCTCCAACTGAGTTCGTTCTCGTACATAAAACAAAAGTGATTGTTTCACTGAAAATCTGAGGTTAGCACAAGCTTTTCTATAACATAACTATTAATTTGTTTATAAAATACGTACTTCTATTCTGATTATTTTTATTATATTATGTTTATTTCAGTAGTATTATTTTTAAGACTAAAACTTCATTTAGTTCCTTTCGGTGATTTGGCCTTAATTTAGTTCATCAAAGATTAATTTTTGTAATGTAATACCACACACCTACTTATAACCATGAATATCAAGGGAGAGATGAGAATTTCCAATAATTTTCTGATATCATTTCTTAACACCACACACCTACTTATAATCATGAAGGATGTATGTTACAAAAGAAAATATTATTACAATTAACGTTACAATTACCGTTACAACGATTACATTCCATCGCCGTTACAATTACCGTTATATTATATTTCATTACCGTTAAATTGACATCGTGATTATATTAAGGGAAGTATTTTTAACTTACATAAACATGTATTTTCAGTGGCTAACATTTATCGCATTAAGATCTGCTGGCGTACAACATACTGAAAAAGGGTCATACTCTACCAAGGTCCCTCTCCCTCCCCAAAGTGAAGAAAGTCTTCTAAATGAAAAAGCCCCAAAGATGGATCCGTTCAAAGACAGAATCAACCCTCTTACTCTGGTTTCGACCCTTATAACTACAGTATCATTCGCCGCAGGTTTTGCTTTGCCTGGTGGCATTAATGGCTCTGATCCAGGACTGGGCATGGCCCTCATGCTACATCGTTTCTGGTTTCAGCTATTCATTTTGTGCATAACAGTATCAATGTACGGTTCCATTAGTGTTACTCTCATACTCATTGGGGCTCAGTTGGGTGATATAGATTTGGCGCTTCTTGCCCTTGATGTGGCTGTGCCTCTTATCGGGATCACGCTAACAACTCTCTCTGTGGCATTCTTAGCTGGTGTCCACCTTGTTATAACTGATCTCAGTTGGCTGGCCACTATTGTTATGATCATGGGTGTGATTTTCATTATCATGCTTTTGTTACTCTACATTCTTCTCTGGTTCCCCTCAAATTCAAGCTTCCAAGTAATTCGACACATTTCTAACTATATTTTTTCGTTTCTGACATGGTTTGCTTATGAACGCAATGAAACCAAAGGTACGTAACCGCATGTCTTCTCTGTGCATCTTAATTGGGGTATTATATCTTATTAGTATGGTACTAAGATATAATAGTGTTCAAATAATTTTTTAAGATATTTATATAAATTAATTCATTTAAATAAATGGGATAGGGTCCGTTTACAATTTTTTTTGTAAATTACATTAAGTACGACCGGTCATACACTGCATGATTGATTAAAGTATGACCGGTCGTACTTAGTGTAGTTTGTAAGAGTTTGTAAATATAACCTGCTCCTAAATAAATTACTTTGAATTATTTTATTATTTATTTGATTTAATGGACAAGGTAATATAAATATATCACAGATCTAATCCAATGTTTACGTTTTATGATTTAACGAATCGAAATGATATCGTAACAACTTATTGAAGGTTTTATATTTTTTTTAATGGATTGTGACTTACGATGGAAATTGCTTTAGGGAAAAAGTTTGTTTAGAATGTTAACAGAAATGGATGTGAAAGTTAATTAGTGTATCATGACTTTGAGCTATGGATATGTTATTATTTTTTTCTGAGAAGCTATAATTATTATTATTGTACTTCTAGTTGGGGAGCTTATTATAATTCTATTTGAGTATATCCAGCTTAGACATTATTATTATTATTTGAGTAAATTATGAGTTCTACGGTGTAACTCCAGGAGTTGACAATTACAGTCGTACGTTATAAAATCCTGTATCCCTTGTTGTATTCTTTTTTGCTGCTCACTGAGTAGTAACTCGAATTTTTTCTCTACTTTATTTTAGATGGAAAGACTCGCGCAAAATTGAGCAGCAGCTCCTCTAGATCTCAACTATAAGATTCTTGGAGAGAAAGCATCATTGGAGAGTTCTCACCACATATGCTTATATTTATTTTGGATTGTAATAAATACATACATATATATGTCTGTGTAAGCGTGTCTATATTAGTTTTTGCTTGAACTTTGGTGTTTGGTTTTTATAATAACCCACATTATGAAGTTGTGTAAATGGGAATTAGGTATGGAATTATTTAAGTATTTGATGAGTAATATGAATAAGAATTCAATTCTTGTCAATCAAATTATTTAAGAGCCAAAATATAATTACGAAATGTATGGGGTCAAAGTGCAATAATGGAAAAATTTAGAGACCAAATTGCAAATATGTAAAATATGGATGCACCCCTTTTACTCGAAATTCTTACTTTCTTTCGTGATACAATTTGAAAAATGAAAGATTTCTGAGCCAAGGTTTGAAACTAGGTATTTCCTTAAGTATGAGTATATCCTTAATTTGAAATGATAAAGTATTAGAAAACATAATAAATATCCTTAATTTTGATGATAGAACAAGTGACTAGTTGAGTGTTTATAGGAAAAAATGATAGAACTCAACATGTGGAAAATGCTGCACGAGTCTTACAACAGTCGCAATTCGCAATAACATAACGCAACGTGTTGGGATAGAGCGCGGGAACAAGAGGATAGAGCGCGGGAACAAGAGGATAAAAGCTACGATTTGAATATCAATGGATGTCAAAGCTTCTAGATGACGTACAACTCGCTAGAGGACACAAGAGATAAGGTTGTTCTGAGGATAAAACAACCTTCCAAAGCTCAGAATTAAAAAGGATAAATTAAGCTTTATCACAAAAGGAGCAACTATCAAAGCTAAATGGATTTATGATATGGCTGCAACCGCTGAATTCACATTAAAACAGAGGATTTCCCTCACCAAACTTAAGAGTCCTTAGTCACTACCAACCATTCCCATATACAGAGGAATTCACAATTTAAAGGAGAGACTCAAGGGTGTTTGGTTGAGGAGAAATTTTTAGAATAATAGGGAAATGTGATTGATAGGGAAATGGGGGGAAGTAAGTTTGGTAGAAAAATATAAAAAAAAATTGTTTGGTTATAAAAAATTTAACCGGGAAAATCAGATAACATTTATAAAATCTATATTTGGTTGTAGGTAAGATATAGATGGGAAAAAATAAGATATTACAAAAATATCCCTGTATTAAAAGTTGAAATGAATCCAACAACAAAAAAAGAGTTCAAATAACCATGTCAGCCCCAACAACCATAGTTCTTGCCTTCCTTCACGGCCTCAACTCTGGTATTATCATTCCTCTCTCTCTCTAGCATTAATTCCAATTGAATTGCCACCGCAAAAATTTATCTTGTACACGTATTTATGCATTGCGAGTGATTTTGTGAGTTGGGTCACGAACAACTGTGGAGCAAATTTTTATCTTCTCGGTTTGACAGCCTCGACTCCAACTTACCGCACAAACAACTGACAACGGTGGAGCAAATTTTCACTTTCGCGCGCTCTTCTTGGGATACGCTCGTCAAATGGTAAGTGCACAGTGAAAGTACATAAGTTGATATCTTACAATACCACCTCTGATTTGGGAATCAATGGCTAGCTATCTCCATGAGAAAGACATGCAAATGGGTTAGATGGTTTAATCACTTAGGTAGATAAGTATGTCAAATCACTCAACCAAACAAGGACATCATGCAAACCCACTTCTCCATTTCCCCATCTATCTCTCCAAAATCCTCCGACCAAACACCCCCAAGACTTTTTTTTATTCAATTTCATATTTAGATTTTCCCACTCATCGAGAGACAGTGGAGGGGTTTAAGCCCTAGAGAGAGACACTCTTGGAGGTTGAAGACAAAGAGCAGAGTCATGATACAATAGAGCTTGTGCGTAGAGTACCAGATTATTGATCCAACACTATTTACTCGTTTTCAATTATGTTTCTCTGGATTATTTCTTCCCTTCTTCTTCTTTATTTTCGTCACGAACTAAATATTTCTTAGGTTGAGTGACAGAGTACCTATGTTATAGTATTATAATGGATGCATAAACTTAAATCTTATTGATTTTTTTAGTTACTTAATAACTTTGCTTTATTTCATTCATGTGTGTATGCTAAAAGGTACATACTTGACAGTGAGGAGGCTGGGGCCAAGACACTTGTTAAGTAGTATTGATTAATTAAGTTATGGGTACATAGATTATTCACACCACATAGACATTGAAATTATTCTTCAATGAATTATGTAGTTAATTCTAGCTTAGATATATGAGGTTATGTGTTGGGTTATCCATGTAAGGTTGGGTAGAGTCGTTACATAAAGTTGTATTGGATCAATTACTAATTAGGAATTAATGTGTTTATCAAAAAAAATAAAAAAAAATAGGAATTAATGATTTTGTGCTATAACATCGTTATGTCATTGTAGTATTGGAGAAATTGGTCTTAATCTATATTTCACACTCATACTTTTAACCTCTTAGTTATATAGGCTTGCTTTTTAATTAGTTAGAATTAGTTTATTTTCCTTCACTTTATAAAATCAACCTTAATATCTTCATAGACCTTTATTTTTTATATTTTAATTTAATTTTCATATGATCAGTAAAATAATGTTTTCCCCCATCACTCTAGTATAAATGTATAATGCTTTGGCACCAAAGTATGTGATAGAGGAATACCTCTACGGAATCAGAGAAGAAGAAAAGAAAGAAGAGTAACAGAGGAAAGAATCAAGAGATGAGGAAAAGAGCTTTTGTTTATTATTCATCAAGAGTCCTGTACAACATACAATTCTCTATTTTATTACATCTCCCAATCTCACGGTCATTCATCCTCACCTATCTATTCCCTCCCTTTGGATTACACGTCACCCTTTCTCAACTAACTACCTTAGTCAACCTATTCCCTAAACCTTATGGGCCTTTTCCTTTCACGGTTCCCTTTTCTTATAGCAATGCTTTTCTCTTCTATCTGATCAGCAACATCAATTGCCTCTTCCTCTATATTTTGTTCTTTTATCTGATTAGTATCCTCACTTGTCTCTTCTTCCATGGTTGCTATTGTATCAATACCTCCCCTATTAAAATCAACCTTGTCCTCAAAGTTGAAAGATGGATACTGTTGGTAAAATTCCTCCCAATTTTCCCAAGTGGTGACCTCCTAAGACATGCTATCCCACAAAATTTGAACCTGTTGGGTAGATTGCTCATTTTGGTGCAGAACACGATGTTCTATAATGCCTTTTGGTTCTAATAATGGTGACCTTGTGTCATTACCAATCCAACATCCCTACATGGAACATCGCAACATTTCCCAACTCGCATTCTGGGTCTGAAGTGATTGCCATCGAAACTGTCATTCGTTTCTCTGCCAATTTCTATAAACATACTTCGCGTTCATGAACTCACACAATAGAGATGACCTGACCCACATTCACTATTCCACACAATAAATTGAGTGAGTTTAGGTCTTGTTCCATGACTCTAGTCATGTCTCAACTTACAATTTTCTTAAGTCCTCCCTCTTTAAAATAAAGCCATAATTAATTTTTTTTCATAGTACAAAATCATATTCATGTTCATTTCAGTCAATACATGATAATTAATATACCAATTCACCTAGTGGCGTACCTTAGTTCACGTACACCTGCAAAATTTACAATTCAAATAGAAAGGTAAAACAACCTATATAATTGCATACCTCAATCTCCATGGCATCTGCAAGGTTGAAAGTCAATAAAAGATGGTATAACATCGATATATTAACACAAATCATAGCATTTATTTCATGCTTAGTACTACCCATGGTGTTCACATGCAATCAACATATGTAACAGATCAACCATTTACATATTAACCTAGAGTCATAGAGACCACTCAACCCACAATACTAATTGTACATCACATTTCTCTCATATACGAGATCACGCGTGGCCTTGCCACAAAGTCCAAGTGTTACACACTTAATTCCTTAAAGAGAATTTCACATTCTCAGACAAACCTGACTAGAAAGTGTTTCTCACTCACACATAATAAGGTATCATCTCTTACATTTTTAAAATAAAGCACAATCACAATTATGTAATGGCGTAAGGCATCTTACCTTTCATGCTAAACTTTGGCATATCACTCTTCGTATATTTTATTCATCACACCACTTCATGGTTGTAGAGTATAAACTCACATGTCAAGTCTTTCAATGCATTATTATACCATGATGCAAACTAAAATTGACTGATCTGTGCGCCTTGTGCACCAGGACCCCCGATGAGACACACTCAAGTTGGTTCTTTCATGGGACTTGCAAGAGTCAACACTCTTAGGATCCAATCCCTAAAGGGAAGCCCCTAACATAGATTATCGGCCAAAGAACAATTAGGCATACTAGCCTCCCGTGCACCTCATACACAAAGACCACTCAATGGATCACACATCAACTGAGCGTCCAATGGAACTCCTCAGAGGAAACCTCTTCGCATACATCCCCTACAGGGATAGTCCACAATATGCTGATGGCCAATAACCCACTCAATCAACCTAGTTCCTCAGGTTATATAGTATCAAACACTTCAATACAACATTCAATGTATAAACATAATTCAAACTTCATATTATGCAATCACAACAATCCAACACACATAATCTCTCAACAGCCAGTCCGTACCCAAAATGATCTCAAGGTTGACCATGATTAGATAAATAAGATCTTCTACGCAGTCTCAACCATTCAACTGAAATACCATATTCTGATAAATAGATGAAGCATCATATTTCTCCCCTGTAGTGGTAGTAACCCTCAGAGATGGAGAAAGCTCAAATATAGGCAACTTTAGCCCCACAGCAATCGGGCTCGCAACACATGAATGCATAGCCCCAAAGTCAAACAGCACATTAATGTCATATCGACCAATGTAAACTATTCCTCTCACGAGGTTCGAAGCTCTATCTGACTGCTGACGATCTAGAGTATAAACTCTATCGGTAACTGAGGGTGCATGAATCATCTGAAGTAGAATGACTTGGACAGCTGCGTCTCTAGCAACAAGTGGGTGGCAGTCACTAGAATAGTAGTTCTTCTTGCCACAATTAAAGCAATTGATCTGGCCGGTGGAACAAGGTCCAACGTGTAATCTCCCACAATCGGTGCATCTAAGAATGGTGGGTGGCCTCGTCGAGCCCCCCTACAAGAAAAAGTTCTCTTAAACTTGTCGAGCTACTATCTAACATGTAGTTTTTTCCCTTTACTTTTGTCATCATACCTCTTGTCCCTCCCTTAAGAGGAACCACTAATCTCTTTTTGCCTCAAACTTTTAAATTCTCTTTGCCTTGTTGATTACACAGACATCCTCTAGGACACGACACAACTGGATCAAAGTACCAAAGTCTCTAGATGCAGCTCCGACAATCCTCTCAGCTTTCTCCTCATGTAGGCCTCTACGGAACTTAAAAGCTAGAAACTCAGGTGTAGGCAGTGGTAACATAAAATTAACAAATTTGGCTAACTCATTGAATTTAGCTAGTACTTACCCACAGTCATAGAGCCCTACATTAGGCTTTCAAACTCTCCCTGTTTTCACTCTCTCGTCTTATACATGAAATATTTCCCCAAGAATAGCTCCTCAAATAATGGCCAAGTCACAATCTGGCCCTGCATCTTCCATCGACTCATAATAAAGCTGGATCATACTGAAATAGCGACTCGCGCTCTCCATGTTGCTTTGGTCGGATCCCTCTTGAACATGAGTCTCTCCACTTCCGTTCCCTTCTTGATGATGGAACAGAGGTGATGGCGACGGCTGAGGATGATGGCCAACATAATGACCGGTCGTCATCTCCTCCAACATGAATCGCATCATGGTTATATTTGTCAGTCGGTTACCCTCTAATTTTTCCTCAGTGGCCTTCCGGCTGGTCTTTCACATGGTGTCCATCATAGCCTAATTAGCCTCTTTAATCGCATCTAACTCAGCTTGTATAGCAGCCTACATCTCAGCCAATGCAACTACAATGGGGTTTGAACGCCCATTTGTTGTCCCTCGAGCACTCCTCAGGTTAACCGTAAATTTGCACATGTTACACAAAGACATGAGTTGATCAGACTCACGCTCGGCGATCACACATGCATCATCATGGTAGGTTCTAAGAGTAACTCGCAAGACATCCTAACACTCACAAGATATCCTAAAACTCACAAGACATCTTAACACTCACAAGATATACTAGGTTATTGCAATACATAAGGATTTTCCCTAGAAATTTTGCTCTGATACCATAAAATGTAACACCCCGTCTGTAGCCGGTGTATTAACATACAAATGGTATTTAAAGCGCAGCTTGCAATAATTAATCACGGAAGCAATAACTATTTTCTTCAAATAAACAAGTCTAATCCTCATGGTGGATTAACTTTTTCTTTTAATAACAATCCTTATGTAATTGCAACACTAAAATAAAACCTAGAATACCTTGTACTCATAAATAAATATTCAAAAGCATCCATAACTCATGGTGCCATAACACAAATTCTCAAGTCAACAAATAAACAAGTAATTAAATAGTGGCATAGAAAATCCCTATGCTCACCTCAAATAATAACAGAATCCAATCAATTCTAGTCATAATAAAATCTCATCATGAAAAAAATACATAATCATAATATGCATGACTCATATCAATAATGAAAACTCTATGCTGGCCTCTTGCCTCTATTAGTGTCTGTCTCACGAATGTCATTTCCTGAAAATGTCATATGTTAGATGTAACAGCCCGTTACGTACCGGTATTGTTAACATTGATTATGATATTAAGCGCAGTTACAATCACAGTAATAGGGTTAATTAAATTACGGGCAACTTTTTTTTTCTTTTATCATATTCCTTTTCATAACAATAACCTTTTCCGTAATCAATTAAAACCACACTATAATTGTAAATGCAATACGCGGAAGCATTCAGTTTACTAACATCACTAATCTTTCTTTTATTTCAATTCATTTAAACTCTCCATCTTACTCTCACGTTTTACCATGTTATAATCTTTGACGTTACCAACGCGTGGTTTCAAGCCACATACCATTTGGAGTTCTACCCACCAAGTTAAGCCCCTTTCTTTTAGTCTAGAAAAACATGAATTTTCGAAAATTACACTGTGGTAATCGATTACCAGTGGGTGGTAATCGATTACCACCTGTCAAAAATGAGGCAGTAGCTAAAATTTTACCTCCTCTGTTCTGGTAATCGATTACCAACCTTGGGTAATCGATTACCTCACATGGTAATCGATTACCAAGCCTCAGTAATCGATTACCAGTGAAGACAGTAGCCAAATTTCGTCCCCTGTTGCATGGTAATCGATTACCATGCTTGGGTAATCGATTACTATGCAGCAAAAGTGACAGATTACAGCATTTTCAGCCCAAAAGGGGGTTGTGTAATCCATCCCTAACACCTTAGTACTCCACACAACACATAAACATACTCTAATGTAGGCTCTAGGCCCTTCCAACATGCATTTTCATTCAATCATGAATCATTTACAAGGTCTTTAATATCATGGCCATTTTACAACAAATATGGACCATTTTACAACATGATACCAAGTCTTCCAATACAAGAAATGTGGCAATGGACAAGTCCCATGCTCACTCAAATATACAATAGATACTAAAGTCATACATATACATCATATTGAAAGACTTAACGTGTAGTCATGAACATACAAAGGCATGGCATTTTCAACATGCACAAGTTCATGATCTAAGTCTAAAGCATAAAACATATGCAGGGTGTGTCCCAATCCAATGCTCATCACATGGTGCCTCCAATATGCACCTCATGCTCCACTCTTCCAGGTTCAACCTAACCTGAAATGATGCCCCAAACACGGGGTGAGATATATAAATATATCTCAGTAAACCAAGGGCCCTGGAGGCTTCTCCACCCCATGGCTCACTCAATGTGCAAATATAACATCATATAATATGCATGCAATACAATATCACCAACCAACTGGAGACAACCCGAGAACATCCACGCATGGATTTATGTTCAAGGACTCCATCATATAACTCCCGAGACAATCCTAGAGCCTCTCCCATGGTTGAGAAAACTCCATGGCCAACCCAACCGGAACTCCTCATGAGCCCTATCCGGCGGATGTCCCACGTTTGGCTCATCCTGGTGTCGCTCCCAGAGTCGACCCCATGGCATACCCAACTGGTACTCCGTCACGAAATGATCCAGCGGATGTCCAAACCCAACACACGTCAACTGGCCAGTGACCAAACAATTTTCATACAATCCAAGCAATATGCATACAAGCACATAATCACACAATGCCATAACCACATAATCCAACCACAACCTTCCACTAGGTGTGGTGGAGCACACAAGGGACTAAACCCCAGTTCCAAAGGTTACCTCAACACCGAGCCATTGCTCCATACGTAAGCTCCAAGCTTAATCCGCTTCCAAAGCGTCCAAAAGAGGCAACCTAAATAACCAACAACATGATTATCAAACCATTTCCAAATCAGTCATTTAATCTCAAGTAATCATACACTTTACATTTTTCCAATTCCACAACAACATACTAACCTACCATCCAATTAAACACCACCTTATATCATACCACATCAATTACACAACTTTTACATCATTTTTCCTCCAAACCCCTCTATGGTTCGAATTCTTCAAAGATGGTTATACAAGGTTTTCAATTCCATTTTAACACTCATACTAATCGTATAATCATATTATCAACCTATACCAATGGCCCACCATTCAATTATTCAATTACTCCACATATCAATTTTCATGAAATCTCCACAAATTTTCCTAAGTTAAAAATCCAACTTTTTCACCAAAATTTATCATAGCATTTCTAGCTTACAAGCATCATTCTAAGGCATTTTCATCTAATAGCATTTTTCCATTTGGGCTCTCTATCATCACACATCTAAGATTAAAGATTTAGAGCATAATTTCTAGATCTACCAAATCAACCACAAAGATACCACAAATATACCACAAATATACTCACCATCGAGTGTATGAACACCACCAAGGCTCCATCAATCCAAAGGAAGATCAAAAGCTCCCAAAAACTCCAAAACCTCAACAACTTCGGATCTGTCCATGCCCAAAAACGCACAAAGGAGGTGGTTTCATGGCTTAAGAGTACCACCAATGGCTTTAGAAGGTTGTTTACAATAGATTTCAACACCAAAACCAAGCGATTCAGTGGAGAAACGAAGAAATGGCAAGGAAGAAGAAATGGGTTCTTTTTCTTCAATGGAAGGGAGGGCACGGGAGAAAGAAGGAAAAGAGGAAGAAGAAAAGGAGGAGGGAGGCGTGGGGTCAAGTGGGTTTTGGCCCCGCGGGTCCCACACGCGATTTAACTTTAATCCCGATAAAATTTCCAATCATAAATTCTTAATCTACATATTTTTCTGGTCCATGACATATTTTTCTTTCCTCAAAATACTCATAAAAATTTAACACTTATCGGTACACTCACACCACAGTATTTAACACTTAAAAATCACTATTCATCAATTTTTTTCCAAATTTGCCTATTCACTCAATTTTCCGCCCTGATTCCATTTCCAGCATTATTTTTGTCATATTAAATCTCTAACTCCATTTTTCATGCCTCGGTTTACGTTTTTGGCAAATTATCATTTTGCCCTTTTTGCCCATTTTGGCCACAATTCTCGGATTTTCACTAATCCATCAATTTTATCTTCACAATATGATATTAAAATACCCATTTAAATATATGAGGTGTTATATTAGAAGTCTCGGTAAGACAAGGTGTCCTCAAGGAATCATCCACCCCAAGCTCACTTACAAGTATAATATAAGTTCTAAAAAGTGCAGGCAATATATAAAGAAATAAATTAATAACAAGATAAAGGGAATGGCTATACCAGGCCATTTATAGCAGTAAGCAAAGCAGTATATAAAATGAGCATGTCATGCAATATATCAAATGAATGTGCAGTGCCGCATATGTCTATGTCATGTATGTATGCATCCTACTGGCCAGAGAATAAAAGGTAGGAATTACGTATGTCTACAACCCACAGTACTCTTGTACCTCACCCACGGAGTTACCATCTTGTATGTCTCCACATACTCAGGGGTTACCATCTAGGTGGAGCACCTCACATACAAAACATATGGCAATTCCACTATATCATAATCCAACTCAATAGCATATCCAATACTCATAACATAAACAGATATAATTCCATATTCCAACTCAACAACTTATCCAATACTTATAATATAAACAAATATTATTCCATAAAACATATATGATAAACCCCTGGTTCATTAGGTTTTTCAGCACAAATTAGGATTAATTTGTATGAATAATTGGATGAAAAGGGAGGTTAATATCTTAGAAGTCCCTAAAGTGCAAGTTCTGAAAGCTTTGCGAAAATCTACATTGTCTTGCAGGGAAAGGAAGCCCAAAAAGCATCAAAAGAAGGAAGAAGATTTTGGAAGAGGAAATTACCGAAGTGTTGAGCGCTAAAACGGCCACACTGACCGTTTTAGCGCGCTGCTGCAGTCTGAAGGAGAAAGTTGCTGGTGCTGAGCGCTAAAACGTCCACACATACTGTTTTAGCGCGCTGCTGCAAATCAGAATTGGAAGCCTCTGGAGCTCAGCGCTAAAACGCCCACACGGAGCGTTTTAGCGCCCTGATGTGGAATTCTTCTCTGTTCTCCAACGCTAAAACGTTCAAACCAAGCGTTTTAGCGTTGGAGTCAGTTAAAAGCAGTTGAGAGGTTATCAGCCATCTACAAAAAATGTGTTGTTTAGCCACGGTTAAAACTGTGCCAAATGATAATAAAAACCACAAGTGGTGGAAAGAGTTGCAACAAAAGATTGATGTGGGGTTGATTTTTAAGAAAGTTAAGTAGGTATTCACGGGCTCCATCTAAAATAGTCTACCACAGTTGTGTTGACCGTGGCAAAACCTGGCGTTGCATTAACCTAGCCACGCCCTTTGCCTCACTTAACTACGGCTTTTATGGGCGTGGTAACATTACATTAGCCACTATCTATTTGGAGTTAGCCATGTTATTAACCGTGGCTAAATATTATGGATAGACAACAAAAAAAAAAACCGTTTGTTATAACTTCTTTTACAATATGCTGATATCCCAATTCTAATCATTTTTTATTATTATTTTTATAATTTTACCAACGAAATAGAAGAAAAACCAGAAAGAGTGAAAGGTTGCAACGAACTACAAATTAGGAATTTTAAACACTGAAAGAACCAATTTTCAAAGGAACCTGAAAGATTCAAATATCAAAATCTCAAACTTGGAATCAAATGAAAACAGAGTCCTAGATTTTGAGCAACAAGAGCGACATTTATACCCTTTACCAATCTCCCAGTAAAGAAGCAACATGGCTTGTTAGGTTTTCACTATATCTTACAAAAAGATACTAATATACAATTCTTGTTTATACCCCGCACAAATAGATGATGACTTTAAGAGAATCATTAGCTATGTGATTCAAGTTTTTTAAAGAATATAAAGTTAATTGAAATGAAAGAGAAAAGCACCTCAGAAATATTTAAAAAAATGCTTATTATTTATTGTTTGATAGTACACTATATCTCTAGTTTCACTAACAAAATGGTCTTTCCTCAAGCTCCTTACCAAGTCCCCAATAACGTGAAAGGGAAGAGGAGCAGATTTCTTTGGCTCTCGATAATATTTTCCAAACACTGGCTTAGCTACCCCAGTCTGCAAGTGAAGCAAACAAACCATTCAAACTCTATATCTCAAGGAAATTACTTATCACTATACATTGTTTAACCATAAGTAGAGAGATACTCACAGCTTCAATCAAGTGAAAATGTGGAATTTGAGGAAATAGGTGATGAATGACATGAGTCCCAATATCATGGTGTACGTTATTAATCAATCCACAGTCACGATCAAGAGTAGTAAGACCACCCCTAAGGTAGTTCCATTCCTGCTTAACATGATGAAGGATAAAAATGTAAGACTACCCCTACGTTCAATCTTTTTTTACAGAAAAAGAGAGAAAAAAGGAAATAAAAAGAAAAAATGGTACCTGCCCACGATACCAAGGTAATTTGTCTTCATGGCCATGATGATGCAAGTCACCAAATCCAACCACATGACGAAAATCTTCAATTGAAAGCAAAGTCAAATAAGGACTTTATCATTGATTCAAAAACAAAAACCATTGAAATGATAAAAAAAAGACGGAACTTACCACGTAAGGAACTCCATAAAGCTTAAGTACAATGCCTAGATAGTGAAAGTACAAATTGCTTCTGAATTCTTTATTCGAATCTACCCTCTCATAATTAAAAGAAAGAAAAAGGAAAATAGAAAAAAAAAATCTGTAGTTAGTAAGATATGTACTTATTTACATTGCACTGATATTTCTTATATCAAAATCAAATTATGAACACAAATTTTAATACCTTACTTGCATCAAAATCAAATTATGAATACAAATTTTAATACATGTAGCTCAGCAAAATGTACATATGCCAGAGCCACTCGCAATTTGTAGTTTCCATTGGTATTTACGTAATCAAAATTGAAATTAATTTGCCATGTGGTTCCTTGGTACATGTCATTGTCTTTCTTCCTGCAGAACAGCAAAGGAAGCTTGATTGAGACATTAATCAGAGAGAGAGAGAGGGAGCGCAACAGGGACAGAGGGAGACTTTTTTCAATATTTTTACTGGGATTTCAAACTAGCATACTATCTATTAACTATAGTAATAAACAATACCATGGCAATAAGGAATATAGTATTTATAAATTCTACTCAATAAAAGTTGTTTTATTTCACTCATATAACTACTATCTGATTTATTTCTTTTTTTTCTTCAACCCGAATTTCGAATAAAAATAATGAAAATTGGAGACACCTACGCTATAAGTTGTTATGTTCAAAAAGTAAAGCAGAACCTAGAACTCTCTAAAATGGTACTTTCAATTTAGAGATAATGCGCTTAGAGTAAATATCAAAGCGCTAACCAGAACAACTACCCCTCAAAGTATATTATTGAATCAAGCAACCGAATGTATAATGAAAGGAAATCATAGGTTAAGACATTTGCCAGCAGCAAGTGACAAAAGTTTTAAATGGCCCAACTTCTAGAAACTAAAGCAGATATCTATAGAAGCATAAGAAGAAGAAAAAAGTAGAATATCTTGATTCCTTACTGATTCACCACTCAAATTCATATAAGTTTGAGGCTTTGCGAGGAAAACAGGAACTTCACCAACAAAACCTGTAACAGATTACCTTGCCTAAAATTCATGAATTAAAACAAACACTGAAAGAGAAACTGCAAAAAGAGGAATATTATTAAATGCAGCGGACAAACCTTTTCCAAAGATGGCTTTGGAATGAACTGTGTCCATAGGAATCCCCTGTGGCTCCGCAAATGCATCAATCATCTCAAAGCCAACCTGCTTTGGACAAAAACATATCTTCAAAATTTATCATAAAATTGCTAATTCAGATACTAACTAAACTAAATCCCTTCACAAAACACTTTTTATACAATTTGATGGCTGGTAACTAAAACTCAACAAAATTGTAACTTAACTGAACAAGTTGCTAACAAAAAGAAAGATAACAAGTAAAAAAGGTAAAGTATACATTATCTCTAGTTCAGTTGTGGCTACTACAAGGAGGTTGCCTTCCAAATCTGGTGCTTTTGCTATGACCAAGCACTTCTTTTCCAACCAATATTGATGCTTATGATCAGTATTGGAGTTGCAGGCCTTCAATTACTACATTAGCAAATATTAAAAAATGAAAATCTGGAAAGTAGGCCTTCAATTAAATTGTGCCAATAAGTTCTATCAAACACTTTTTTTTAAACGATCTATTAAAGGGATTAACTTAATTATAACCATCTTTGCTTCTTTACAAACCACAGGAATCAGGATTAGGGAAGGTAAAGATGCAGGGCATGTATGAACAGAACTAACCCCATAACTGAATCTAAGATATTGATCTAAAGTTTGAAACACCCATATCAGAAAGGTCTCTACAAGGTGAATGATATAAAAGGAGAAATATCAAAACCACCAATCCTTAACTACATGCCAATAAAAAAAAGCTGCAGAAAATAGTAAAGGGTCTAAGTGACTAACCATAGAGAGTATAATCACCATCTTAAATAACAGGAAGCACTCCAAAAGGCTGCATATTTATGAGAAAAAGGTACATGAAAAACAATATAAAAAAAAAAATATCCAAACCCAGAGAGGCAAACAGTGTGGTAAAGTAAAAGATCAAGTGGAAATATTTCTTTTTTTTTAAAAAAATGAACCTGCAAATTGAGAAACTCAGGATCCTTATACTCTCCTTTGAAGATATCAACAGGCACTGAAGCCCCGATCTATGAAGACAATTGCAGGTGCAAGAACTCCAGCCTTCACAAGTCATGAATCGGAACAAGTTAAGGGTTCATGTGACTTTATAGGTGTCATTCACTACACCAATACTAATGTCACTGACAATTCTGACGCCCTGAAGAACAAACTAAGAGATTACAGTGCAGATATGGCTTCAATTCTATGTAAGTGCTTCGAGAAGTTTAAGCATAGTAAATTTAGTAAAAGATTGAAGTTAGTCATATAAGCTTACTGCAGTAATTGCATTCTTCATCTTTTTCATTATCATTCTGAAATTTCCAACTAGGTGAACTTTCACATCAGAATCACAACCTGCAGAAATTATATGAAAGTATAAGCTTTTTTCACTATTTTATAACTAAAGAAGATTCAAGCAGCTAGTTGAGTAAACAATAACATATCATTTGAGTGAAGAAAAAATAGGATATAGATTCAGTTCAACTTAATATCTAGAGACAAAATTTACAGTCAGGCGACAGCTACATTCAAACCATAGTATGCAGCAGATACATTTGAGTCATTGGACATTTTCTCCGAGCCTTTGATAGAAACCAGATATAATTGAATCCCCTCTGCTCTCCCTTCTATATCTTCCCAAATGATTTTGATTGTCCTGTATATGACTCGGGACAGGGGAGAATTCTAACCACAACACTAAAGACATAATCAATGATGTCAAAAGAGTTGAGTACTTGAGTGGTTACTTGGATTCCCTTGCAACAGCAATAAGATATTGTTGGTTGGCATAACCATCTTTGAAAAATATACCAAGCTTCCTTATGTTTCTTTGACCTTTCATATATATTAAATCTTAGGAAAGAACTAGTTAGAAATTAAGCCACACCATGATCAACGGATTGTTACTTAATATTTTTTATATATAGGAAAGGAGCAGATGTGAGAGGGTACTTTATGTGGTCCCTGCTAATTCTAATTGAACCAGTAACATTGACAAGGCAATAAACTTGCATAATTTAGGCTGATTCTAATCCCATCTCGCATCCCTCCTTTTATTCCTTAAATGTTCTTAGCAAAGCTAGCAAAAGTAACCAGACTTGATCTATTTCATGCTAGCACCAGTGACTATAACCAGCAAACAAGTATTTTGGTGGCTGCTAATATTAATCAAACGAGTAGTCCACATTTTTATCAGGGAGCACTGATATATCTTGAAGTCATGGATTCTAAATCATTGTGTATCCAACAAGAAGTCATGAATCTTTCTCCTTAAAATACACAATTATTTCGCTAATTTCAGATTCAATGAGTTCCAGAGCCTTCATTGTTTACATTATTTACCAAGACGTCTTCGATGTTCGAATATTCAACAATATGTCTTCATTATTTACTTACTGTGACATACAACAGAAATACACAAATGTATTGCTGACATTAGATGCAATTAGTCTGTTAACTTAGGGGCATCATTTGATCAACATTGTAAGAGAAGATTAACAAACATGCTTCGTATAGTTGATTTCGTTGGCAAACTCTTTGTCAAAAATTTTGGACTCAGAGTCAACGGATAAATCAATATCCACTTATGAACTCCCAGGTTTCAACCTGACCTACACAATCAACAACACAACAACGACTTAACAGTACTCCCCATTTTTTTCCTCTAAAAAAAAGAAACGCACCTCTTCGCATTGTTCATCTAATTCGTACGGTCTCCAACGAGGTCTCAAGGGATATTGCGTTAGTCAGCATTACCAATTCACTGGAGCTGCGAATTTTTCTCCGATTTTGTATGAGAGATTCAAGGCCCCCTTAGGCTTACCGAATGGTTTTCTGACCTGGTAACTGACGTGCTGGAAGGATTTTCCGTCGCCGGTTTGGTCGAGCAGCTCCTTGACGGGGATGTGAACCTGGCCGATGTCCTTATCGGCGCCGAAAGTGTGCTGGCACCGGAGATTGATTTCGAGAGTCAACCGGTTCTGGCGAGTGAGCGATTTGTTGATGGTGAATTTGATGGGGAAATTCCAGGTAGGGTTGGCGCCGCCGTCTCTATCGACGGGGGTCTTGGTCTTTTGATCGTGGAGTTGATCGCCGGAAAGTGAAACAACGGCGTAGACGTCCATCTTGGAGATCTTTTGCTGATGTGAGGTTGAGTTCCAAGGTTTTGTATTCCATGATGTTTATGGAATTGGTGATGTTAGGGTTTCGAACAAATGTATTGAAGTAAGAAACAATGCAAGTTGACCATCAATAGCATTGAATATATTTCGCATTATTCAGCATAGATTTTGGACAGGGGAGAAATAGGGTTTTGTGGTGAAGGGAAAAGAAACTACGCAAACGTGTGTGCCGATGCTATTTTTTTTCTTCGAAAAAGCTAATGCTTTAGTTAACTCCGCTCAAGTGGCTAATCTATACTGATCATTACATTAGTCATTACTAAATTACAACGTAATTTAGTCGTTATTAAATTGCCGTGGTAAAATGCCATTTTTGGTGTAGTGAAGGAAACCATGCTGCCTTCTCAAAAGAGCATGGATTCACATGGCAGTGCTCCTCATTCCAGGTGTTTCTCCCTCCTTTCTTCAGGCTAAACTACCCCAAGATTTTGAGACTGCTCCACACGCCCCTGTCTGTGTTTCATCGACCGAGTGGTCCCGGGATGAGGTTGCAGCCCAAGGGGTTTCACAGAGTCAATATATTTAACCAAAGAGCAACTCAGATTTCATTCTAAAATATGTGTTCCTTACAAAGTTATCCTAAGACAAAAGGGATTACTTCTATGGAACCCTTACCTACTTAAAGAAAGTTAGCTCCTAGTGAGCATTTTTCTAAGAGAAACAAAAGGAATAATAAAAACAATCCTAGAATGTCTGTCTCCTTTTTGTTGTTTGCTATGTTCCTTTTATAGGGCCCTTCATTTAATCCTCACCGTTCCCTTCATCAAGGGCTATGCTTTCTCCAAATCCTCTCCAATGGTAGCTCTGCTCCTTGCCAACTCAGCTCTTCATAGGAATATTCTCCAATCGCAGCCTTGCTCCTTGCCAACGCAGCACTTGATGGTAGTGGTCCCCCTTGCTTTTGGTTTCTCTTTGTGCACAAGAATTCTGGGATCAGGGAGACATGCCCACTATTTCTGCTATAGCTGATGTGGCGGCTCCTGATTGCTTCTGTACTGTAGCAGGGAGACACCTCCACCTTCTCTGCTGATGCTGACGTGGAGGCTGCTGATTGCTTCCTTTTCTTGCTTCTGTACTGTAGCAGGCTTTATGCTCCCTTTATTTGCGCAACACCTCTCTTTCTTCCTAAATGTGCAGCTCCTCTTGTTAGGTCTTAGGTTTCCTGATCAAAACAAATTAACCCAATAATCATATGTGAAAAAGATAATGTTAATTTGCTCCAAGCCTACTCTAATTCCTATTTCACGTATTGCTCTGGTCTGCTTCTTAAAACAATTGCTCCTCATGGAAGAAGGAGGTTAAGGAGAGTAATTTAGAATTAAAACTCGGGCTTGATGGAACAATATGTACCTAATGGACCTCAACTTTGAGGACCAATAAACACCCCAAAACTAAACATTACTCGTCCCGAGTAATCCCTTATTACTTTCACTCTTCTTGTGCTAGATTAATGCTCCTTGAGATTTATCGATGGAGAGTTAACAGAACTTCTTCCATTGCTTCATTGGAGCATCCATCTGACTTGTGAGGTTTCACCAGCTTCAGTGTGTATGTGTGACTTCTTTCACTCTTCAGTCAGTTTTCTCACTGCGTTGCTGTAGGAATGAACTTTTAACTTCTAGCTTAATTGCTCCCCTCTTCATCATTTTTTCTTAAGTCTTTTTGACTGGAAGTCAACTACCCTTGTCTTTGCATAGGGCTGACCTTCAACAGTATGCTCTTTGAGCGGCTCTTGCTCCTAACCTTGATGTTTAGGGCCCTTTGGGCATAGTTCTTTGGAGCAGAGGAGCTGACCTTTTTTTTTTTAAACCAGAGGTAGAGCAGCTCGAAATTCCTTCCTTCAGCAACTTCATGAATTTGCTGACTATAGGAGCGTCCGATTTTTGTGTAGTGTTCCTGAGCTTGGTGTTGCTCCAAATCAGATTGATGCTCTACGTTACTTTGTCTGACACTGTAAACTCTCCACAGCATCTCGAGGAGCAAAAATCTGAACAGAAGAATTGATGGGTAAATCAGGACGCTCAAGACGGTAAACTAAACAAGAATTAAAAGAAAAAAAGTTTTGAAAAACAAGTAAATCAGGGTGGCGAATCCCCGGTACACCGCAGAGGTTACTTTCCAAGAGCAAATCAGACACAATTCACCCGAAATATACAGGCATTCGTTCCAGAAAAATTTAATCAAGTTAAATGAGTGGAGAACGAATAAACCTGGGGTCACCAGAGTGACCCTTATTGCTCCTCGATTTCTTGATTTGCTCCACTGTAGGGAGCAGACATCACTGCTTCTGGTGGTAAGATATTTGGGAATGGTGGGTATGGAGTCTGCCCTTTGAATTTTTCTCCCCAGTTACTAGCAAAGACTTGATCACGAGCTCTGCATTATAGTCTGAGTTGAATATCCTCTTCTCTATTTTTCATCATTTCATCCCTCAGGAGCCTGATCTCCTCTTTCCAGTAATTCCTTTCTTCTTCATGGGCCTGTTCCTTCTCTTCACCCTTCTTCTTCACTGATTCCACTGTCTCCACCAGGTCCTTAACTGTATTCAACAAGTTTGAAGATCCTTCCCCTTCTTCGGTCTTCTTTTTCAAAGGCTGAGGCTCAGTGTAACACCCCGTATATATCCGGTAATGTTATCATACTATCGTATTAAGCTGCGCTTAATTAAAAATGCGGAATATCTTTTTCTTTTCAATTATGATACCATTATCATTACCAACTTGCTTATTAACAGTTAATAAAAACATTGCCTGTATGTAATTGCAATAAGACAGCTAACTGAAATACCTCATTAAATAAATATCATAAGCATAAGTCTCTAGTCACGGAACTACACCACATAGACCGGACCAACTAACAGTTTATACAACTCAGCTCAAAGTGCTAACATAAAGTGACATGGACAAACCCCATGCTCACACAAATAAGGCAACAAAGCCCAACATCAGTCTCAACATCAAAAGCATAATAATAAAGGTGCAGGAAACATAAACAGCATCCAATCCAGTCATGCTATCAACGAAGCAGTCATAACAATAATCATCAGTCATGCTCTGGCCTCTTGCCACCAGAGACATCAGCCCCCATACTACCTGAACCTGAAATAAGCATTCCCCAAACGTGGTGTGAGATCTCTAAACATGAAATCTCAGTAAGACAAGGGGTCCTCAAGGATCTTCCACCCCAAGCTCACTTACATGTGCAATATAAGTTTAAAAGCAGTTCATCATCATCCGTTCTAAAACAATGCAATGCAGCAGATAATCATGTCATGTGTGTCAATACTATTCTATTGGCCAGAGAAATGCAGGAATACGTCTATCTCCTACATATAGTACAAGACACCACTTGCATCCACCCCGGATCACCGTAATGTATGACGCCACATACTCAGGCTTACCGTCAAGATGGAACAACACATGCATATTAAAAGCCATTACATGTAAAGTTCAATCAACATTTCATATTTTCAAAAGCATGTAACACAGCATGCATATACCATATCCCCATGGAACATGGTGGAACCACAACATGGCTAAACCGAGGACACGAAAGCTTATCTTGCAAGCTAACACCCAAAGCCAAGAGTCCACAGCTCAAAGTCCAAACACAGCAGAATCACAATCTGTTATGGACCAATATTTTATCAATAATTATGCATCTCAAGCATACAACTAAAAGACAACGCCCTTCCTTTACGTTTTACGTCTTAAGGCTCCATACAAAGCCCTAAGCCCTTAATCACTTGATTCTGACTTAGTTCATTAATTACAGAAGTCCAACTTCCTTAACCTAGGGTCCACAAACCCCCAATAGCCTACTGTTTGCACAGAGAAGCTATTGTTCTTCAAAATCCCAGAATATCCGGATATTCATCGTGGCATATCCGGATATGCAATACCCAGATATCTCACTGACCATATCCGGATATACAATATCCGGATATCAAGGTCCCATATCCGGATATCAATATCCGGATACCATATCCGGAAATCAATATCCGGATATCTGTTCGACAAATATCCGGATATTTCACGACAGAATGCAGTTTCTGCATTT
This sequence comes from Gastrolobium villosum, assembly GCA_032173675.1. Classification (NCBI taxonomy): domain Eukaryota; kingdom Viridiplantae; phylum Streptophyta; class Magnoliopsida; order Fabales; family Fabaceae; genus Gastrolobium; species Gastrolobium villosum. The sequence goes on along the minus strand of JAVKPL010012191.1, from coordinate 13,489 downwards.
CGTGAGGATATCCTTCCAAGGTTCCATTTTTAACACTTCAACAGGTTAAAGCATGCATTTTTAGACCCACTATGGTTAACATTACAGTTGGTTACTTACTTAACCCAATAACATGCAAAGATGACACCTTTAACCCATCAAAACACAAGATCAAGTGAAGAAAACTCACCAAAGGCTTGAAACAGAAAATGGAGGTGCTCTTGGAGCTCACAACCAACTCCAAGGTTCAGACTTCAAGGGTGCACGAAAATGCACAGCAAGAGGGTCCTTTCTACACAAAGGTTGACACTTTGAAGAATTGAAATGCCATAACCAAGGCTTTCACCACTCACTCTCCAAACTCAGCCCACAAGCTAACTCAAAACAGCCACAAGACTCAGAAAAAGAAGGCTCCTTTCACACTCCCAATGATCTCTCCCACTCACACAAGGCACAAGATGAAGAGAAATGGAGGAAAGAGGCCACAAGGCTCAAGAAAGAGGTGAGGGAACAATGGAACAGTAGCATGAAACTGATCAGCCACTACACTCACGCTGGAAAATGAGGCACCTAGGGTTTTGTGCCCATAATAGGCATATAAATAGCCAAATCACTTAAACGCGAAGTATTAGCCTTAATAGCTACGCAAAAGATCTTGATCCCAAACATTGAAATCTTAACCTCCTCATTTTTTCTAAGAATTATCATATTTTTATTTTATTTTTCTGAGCACCTTTCCGGTACGCGCTTTTCAATAGCCAGTATCAGTTCTGGCATCATATCTCATTATTTTGACTTGAAACTCGTTTTACAAGTCCTAGATATTATGCTAGTAATTATCATGTACTTATTATGATTTTCCGGGATACTTTTTCGGTACGCATTTATACCGACTAGCAGAACCGGTATCTGCACTTTTCTTCCGAAAAGCGACTTTCAGCATTCTTACCCACAAATTATAATTATTGAAGCCTCATAATAATTATTAGGGTCAATTATGGAATTATTTCCTAATTATCACAATTAAATCATTAATTACCTTAATTAGCGGTGCAGGTTCTTACATTCACCCCACCTTTTTAAGGATTTTGTCCTCAAAATCAGAATATACCTGTCTCGAAACTCTGGACACTGCCGGAGAAGCTCGTCCTCTCGCTCCCAGGTACACTCCTCAGGAGTTCTTTCTGACCATTGCACTTTGACCATCGGAATGATCTTGCTCCTAAGCTGCTTCTCGCCACGATCGAGAATCTTGATTGGTCCGACAGGAGTCTTTAAGCTCTCCCGAACCTCCACATCATCCGGTTGCACCACGTGCGAAGGATCCGCCACGTACTTCCGAAGCTGAGACACGTGAAACACGTCTTGGATGTTGGCTAAGTTCGGAGGCAGGGCAAGTCGATAGGCAACAGGTCCTACTCTACCAAGGATCTGGTATGGCCCAATAAATCGCGGGCTCAATTTCCTCACTCCGAGTGCTCGTCCAACACCGGTGACAGGTGAAAGCCTCACAAACACGTGCTCACCCTCACTGAACTCCAGTGGATGATGCTTAACATCGTAGTAACTTTTCTGGCGATTCTGCGCCTGCTTCAGCTTCCCTCTGATCATCTGGATCTGCTGGATAGTATCTTGAACAAAGTCCAAGCCAAACAACTCTTTATCCCAACCTCAGACCAGCAGGTAGGTGTACGACACCTCCTACCGTACAACGTCTCAAAGGGTGCCATGCCCAGGTTCGCATGGAAACTGTTGTTGTAAGAAAACTCCACCAAAGGAAGGTACCTATCCCATGCCGAGCCCTGCTCCAACATGCTAGCCCGCAACATGTCCTCCAAGGTCTGGATAGTCCGCTCAGTCTTTCCATCAGTCTGAGGGTGATAGGCTGTACTCAGTCTCAACTGCGTACCAAAAGCTCCCTGCAGCGCCTCCCAGAATCGAGATGTGAACTTCGGGTCCCTATCACTGATGATACTCTCGGGCACCCCGTGAAGCCTCACGATCTCGCGAACGTACAGTCTGGGCAACTGCTCTGTAGTGAAGCTCACCTTCACTGGAAGAAAATGGGCAGACTTCGTCAATCTGTCCACAATGACCCATATCGAGTCACAACCAACCTGAGTCTTCGGCAAACCCACAACGAAGTCCATGGAAATTCTCTCCCATTTCCACTCTGGAATCTCAAGAGGTTGAAGTTTACCAGACGGTTTCTGGTGCTCGATCTTCACTTTCTGACAAATCAAACACTTGGACACGAAAACAACAACATCTTTCTTCATGCCCGGCCACCAGAAGTTCTTCTTCAGGTCTTGATACATCTTTATAGCACCAGGATGGATAGAAAATTGGCCCTTATGACCTTCTGCCATAACCTCATCAGTCAACGGACCTCGAGGAACCACAATCCTCTGTTGAAACATCAGAAGTCCATCCTCATTCCAAGACACACCGTTTTGGTTCTTCACGTAATCCAGGCACTCCCTCTGAACTTGCGCCTCTTTGATCTTTTCCAACAGCTCGTTCACAACGTTTGCTGCTTCCATCTCGAAAAGTGCACTCTCGCACGGAGTGGTCACAGCCAAATTCCGGAACTTCGCAACCACATCAAAGTTACAAAGTAGCGAACTGGACAAGCTCCCGAACTTCCGGCTCAAAGCATCGGCTACCACATTGGCCTTACCGGGGTGGTACCTCAGCTCAAAGTCGTAATCCTTCAGGAACTCCATCCACCTTCTCTGCCTCATGTTCAACTCCTTCTGGTCAAACAGATACTTCAAGCTCTTGTGGTCACTGAACACCACAAACTGCATGCCGAACAGGTAATGCCTCCAAATCTTGAAAGCAAACATGATCGCAGCCAGCTCCAAATCATGATTCGGGTAGTTCTCCTCATGCAGTTTCAACTGCCTCGAAGCAAAAGCAACTGCTCTACCGGACTGCATCAACACACAGCCCAGCCCCTTACCAGAAGCATCACAGTAAAGCTCAAATTGCTCATCAGGATTCGGAAGGACCAACACTGGAGAAGTAGTCAATCTCTCCTTCAACTCCTGAAAGCACTCCTCACACTCGTGAGTCCACACAAATGGAGTCTCCTTCCGAGTAAGACGAGTCAAAGGGAGAACCATCGTAGAGAAACCCTTGATGAATCTCCGGTAGTAACCTGCCAAACCCAGGAAACTCCTCACTTCTGTAACTGTCTTGGGCCTCTCCCAATCCAGTACGGCCTCGATCTTGTTGGGATCCACTGCAACTCCATCTGCTGAAATCACATGCCCCAAAAACTTGACTGATTTGAGCTAAAACTCACACTTAGAAGGCTTAGCATAGAGCTTTTTCTCCTTCAAAACTTGCAGAACAATCCTCAGATGCTGCGCATGCTCCTCCTCAGTCTTGGAGTAAATCAGAATGTCGTCAATGAAGACAATCACAAACTGATCCAAAAACGGCTGGAAAATCCTGTTCATGTAATCCATGAACACTGCCGGCGCATTTGTGAGTCCAAAAGGAATCACCAAATACTCAAAGTGACCGTATCTCGAACGAAACGCGGTCTTCGGGACATCCTCCGGCTTCACCCGAATCTGATGGTATCCGGACCGGAGATCAATCTTAGAATAAACAAAAGCGCCCCTGAGCTGATCCAACAGATCATCAATCCGAGGAAGGGGATACTTGTTCTTGATCGTCACCTTGTTCAACTGCCGGTAATCAGTGCACAATCGCATTGTCCCGTCCTTCTTCTTCACAAGCAAGCAAGGCCGCCCACTTTGCCACCTCCCTTGTTTGTATTTTTTGCGTTTCAGCCTCTCACAAGCAAGGCTTTATACAAATAAAGCTTAAACTCCAGCTGAAAGGTTACTTTTGTTTTAGCATTTGGTTCTTCAGCCTGTGGATTTAGCCAAGTGAAGAATACATTTTATACAAACCTGGCAAGCAAAATAAAGTTCCTAGAACGAATCTGATGCCATACTGATTATTTTTCTTTATTCCTTTCATATCCATCACTTTATTTATATTTTTTTTTTCACATGATTTTCTACGAACCACCCTTGCACCTTCTTTTGCATTTCCTTTCACACTACATATATATATTTTCCTCTAACTATAAAGTCACAGATTATATCTCTTTCAATTTTGGACAACATCGTTGAAGATGCCATGGGCAACCTCTTTGGTAAAAATAAAAAGCGTGACAATCAAAATTCCAGAAGAATCTCCTCCACCACAAGTAGTGTATCATCCCAAATCCCAACTTATCAGGAAAATCATCATCTGCTACCCCCATATCCACCACCACGGTCACAACCACCACCGCCACCACCACCAGCACGAGTGCAATCTATGTCTAAGAAATCAAGTTTTAGGACACATAATTCAGGACAGAGCTCAGCAGTCAGGGAAAAAACAAAGCAATCTGCCAAGAAGTATGCTTTGATTCTTGATAACTTCACTACCCTTGAACAGGCATGCTTCTCTTCCTTTAATTAACAAATTAAGAATATATATGTATGAGTTTCCCTTTGCTTATGCTACACTTGTTGGTTCATTCTCTTTGAGATTTCTTCTTTTAACTTTGTTTTTTATGTTCAAAGTGTGCATATCATGGATTTTACATATTTTTTTGGAAAGATAGTTAACTCTTTTATGTAAATAAGGATTTTGTATTTTGCCTCCCATATTCTGATTTTTAGAACTTGGCTGGTAATATACAATTTTAAAAATTTCTATTCATATGTTTGCTAAGAACATTAATTTAAAACCCAAGTGAGGATAAGAAGACAGAAAAACTAACATCCAAGAGCAATTGCAAGGTTAAATTCCTTTTATGCTAATTAGAGATTTCGAGTATGAATATTTCCTAATATCAAGAGAGTCTTTCCTAATATAAATTTAATTGCATTCGAACTGAATTAAGTGATTTGGATAAAGAAAAATACAAGTATCTAAAAAGAACACGATCAACCAAGAAAGATTAGAGAATATCTTTGGTGCATTATGTTAAATATCAAGATACAAGAGGAATTGATAGTAATCCTTGTTGTGTTAAACTACACAACATTGGTTCTATTATATAGCAAACCAATTGAAGAATACAATGAGACACACACAATGTGGGACTTCTACTAACACTCTTAACACTCCCCCTCAAGCTGTAGCATATAGATCATATGCTACAAGCTTGATACATAAATAATACTCCTATTAGGAACCAAAAGCAACAGTGCTACATCAACAAAATGAAATGACCAAGTAACATAACATCAAAATAAATCTCCTATATGAGAAACCAAAAATCAACAATGTGATAAAAATGGCGTTGGAATGAACATCAACATGGAAGATGCCGGAATGATCATCGGCAAAGACATCTGTGCTGGAATGACCATCAGCAACATGGACGACGATATGGAAGATGCCGGAATTATCATCGGCAAAGACAACAGTGCTGGAATGACCATCAGCAACATGGACGGTGCTCCCCCTCAAGAGGAACTTCGGTGCCGGAATTATCATCGACAAAGACAACTGTGCTGGAATGACCATCAGCAACATGGAAAGTGCTCCCCCTCAAGAGGAACTTCGGAGCCGGAATTATCATCGGCAAAGACAACTGTGCTGGAATGACCATCAGCAACATGAAAAGTGCTCCCCCTCAAGAGGAACTTCGGAGCCGGAATTATCATCGGCAAAGACAACTGTGCTGGAATGACCATCAGCAACATGGAAGGTGCTCCCCCTCAAGAGGACGATGAATAGAATAAATAGTCCATCTTGGGAAGAAAGAAGATTAAAAAAAAAAAGCTTCACATAATCGGAAAAGTCACCGGAGACGGCGGTGGGTCGTCGGAGACGCTAGTGGGTCGTCGGAAAAGTCGCCAGAAAGTCATCAAAAAAGTCAACGGAGACGGCAGTCAACGGTGGTCGATCAATGGCGGTCAACCCAACAGCTTCCCAAGGATCATTCTTTTCTGATGTGACAGATCAGTCTAAGCTGCAGTCACAGAGCATACTAAGAAAAACCCGAAAAAGAAATAACAACGAGAATCCCTCAAGGAGGGTGATATCTCTCTATAACCATATTGAAATTATGGAAAAGTGAACTAAGTTAAGCGGATTAAGATTCCTCTTGTTAGGCTCTGATACCATGTTAAATATCAAGATACAAGAGGAATTGATAGTAATCCTTGTTGTGTTAAACTACACAACATTGGTTCTATTATATAGCAAACCAATTGAAGAATACAATGAGACACACACAATGTGGGACTTCTACTAACACTCTTAACACATTAGATGTACAGAACTCGGTACATCTTTCTTCCAAAATTGGTAAAATTTGTAATGTGGCTGGAAACAAAAAAATTCAAAAGTGATGAAATATTTTTTAAATTTGGAAAAAAAATGTACCGAGTTCGATACATCCGATGCACCAAAATATTCTCGAAAGATGGACACAGTTGATTAAAGATCATAAAGACGTGAGTTCAATTTACATTGATTCATTTGAGGATTTTGTTAATGATGCCATCTATAAATATTTTGTACTCCTTTACAAAATTTCTCAAAAAAAGATCGAGGAGTCTATCTTAATTAGGAGTGGATCCTCTAATGTGAAAAAGTGATCATGTGGTCATGTTATTTGATCACAACCACTCATTGATTATGACATAAGAGAGAAAAAATGTATAATTTTTAAATAAATAATTGTGATCAAATAATATGACCACATGATCACTTTTCCACGTAAAAAGACTTACTACCATCTTAATTATAATAGGATAAGAATATCTAACCCCATTTAAACTTACCTTTAAGAAGAAAAAAATTCGATGATTCAATTAATATAAACTTGAGCACTTATAGCGTGTAGTTGCAGCATTTCCCAATGTGTTAGGAATGTTCTAGCCTCTACTGAGTCATTTAAATTTTTCCGTTCAAATGTCACTCGTCATTTTCGACTTAAATGTCGTCTTGGAATTTGTTTCTAAATATATGGAAGTCTAGCCCCATGCTTCACGAGAGCATCTGACATGGTTGTTGTTTGCGACAATTTAATATTACCTACTCCATGTTTAATTTTGACTATTTTTTTGCACAGTTTTTACTTTTTAGTTCTATATTATTTTCAATATAAAATAAATTAATCAGTATATACGTATATTCAAATTAATTTATTTGAATAATATTTGTAACAAGATTTATACTCTGATTTTTACGTTAAAGTGATGTGATAATTTAAGAATTTTTTAAAGTTCAAACTGAACACTGAAATTGTGATTCAATAAGTTAAAAAATACATTTTGGTTTTAACAATTATAAATTTTTTAAGATTTGGTCGATTATTTGACGCTAGCTTAGATTATCACAACAATTAGAAAAATTTCGAATTCGGCAAAATAAATTTAACTGATGTCAATTTCATTTTCTTGTACGGGCGAGGTCAATCAAGTCAACTTATAAGAATTGTTTTATTCATTAATAGACAATGTTGTTTATTCATTAAAAAAGTTGATATTGTTTATCAAAAAAAGAAGAAGTTGATATTGTACTTTGCAACTAAAAATACCCTCGGTATTGATTAGAATAAAATAGACCTTAACCCCATAAATAAACATTTTGGACATTGGACATTAGATGCTGAACTGTTGTGGAATGACAGCTATATCTTAATGTGTGGGTGCTCAAAAGAAACAAATGTAAATCAAAATTCAATGAGAGTCATCATAAATAATCACGTATGAGGTTGCAAAAAAAGGTATATGTATGTGAAGGTTAAAACAACTCTGAAATTCAGTAGAATAATAGTTCATGAAAATGTATGATATCAGCTATTTTTTTATTTTTTTTTGGAAAGGAGAGGTTTATATAAGAGAGTGAATATTCTCTAATAATAATGAGAGATAGAAACACAAACCCTCACCATCATATGCTTTGTGGGGAGAAAGGGATCCTTAAGGTGAAGGTTCACTTGTGATGTGCTCATGAGTTGGATCCTTTAATGGGTCTTGAACGAACAGGACACGTGTCATTTTCTTTTCTAGCAAAGTAATGTTTCAAATATTCAAAACTAAGTAAATATACAGAGAACATTGATCAGGACACGTGTCACTTTCTTTTATAGCAAAGTAATGTTTCAAATATTCAAAACTAAGTAAATATACAGAGAACATATAACGAATTATAAAGACAGACAGAAAAAAAAGGAGTTTCATATGAAAGTGTGTAGAATAATGACTATAGTACTCTGTAAGCCCCATAAGCCATTACTCATATAAAAGTATAGATTTTATAAGAGTTATGTTCTAGGAAAAGTGATTCTGTTATATTATAGAGATTCATTTTGCGTGCTGAATTTTTTTTGCTGCGGGCCCACAAAATATTATGTGTGTAGGAAATTTTTTGTGATCATGTTAAATGATAAATGATAAACTTTAAAAGTATATTCTTGCTTCTCTTAGCATGAAATAAACTTCTAGGAGTTTCGTTGGCAAAAAAAGTAATTAATTTCTTTTTAAATAAATAATTATAAATTTATTATTATTTTGAAATTATTTATGCACATATTGCAGTGTGTCGCGCCGAATTGGGCGTGACTAGTCAATTAGAATGTTAGTTTTTTCCGTGAATCATGTTGAATGTGAATAATGGAAAAATTGAACCCCTCAGAAGAATATACCACTCTATCATCCCCGTTATACTTCTCACAGCATGGTGCACACATTGTGCACGTCAAGGCGTTAGCCATACCTCAAACCAACAATTAAGACATTATTTTTTGTTTTTTGTTTTGGGAAAAAGATTTCTCGTGTTGCATAAGAAATCTCATCTCATATCACTCTCACTTCGATGTCCGTATCAATTATTTTTTTCTTTAAGATGGGCTCCACCTCTTTCTCTCTCGGTAGAAAAACTTACATTTCTCATGCAACATGAGAAATTGCAAGCTTTTTTTTTTGTTTTAATAAATATCAATCGATGTCTAAACTCCTAATAGATCCGAATAATCTGGTTTTGAGTTTTGAATTTGACCCTCTTCACCCTTTATAACACCTCGTAAATTCAAATATGATTTTAATTGATAAAATGTGGGTTAAAAGGGAAGGATTAGTGAAAATCCCGAAATTGGGGTCAAAATGAGTATCAAGGGCAAAATGGTAATTTGCCAAAAACGTAAACCGAGGCATGCAAAATGGAGTTGGGGATCTCAAATGATAAAAATAATGCCGGATATGGATTCAGGACGAAAAATTGAGTGAACAGGCAAGTTTTGAAAATTTTGATGAATAGTGATTTTCCCGGGTAAAAATACTGCGGTATAAGTGTGAAATTTTTATGAGTATTTTGAGGAAAGAAAAATATGTCATGAACCAGAAAAATAAGTGGATTGAGAATCTGTGATCAGAATTAGTGATTGGATTAAAGTTAAATCGCGTGTGGGACCCGCGGGACCAAAGTCCACACTCCCCCACGCCTTTCTTCTTCTCCTTTTTCTTTCCCTAGCCGTGAGCCTTCCTCCCCCATTTCACTATGAACCCATTCTTCCTCCTTCCACCATTTGAGCTATCCTCCACCAAATCCTTTGATTTTGGTGTTGAAATTTATTGTAAAGCACCTTCTAAAGCCATTGGTGGTACTCCCAAGCCTCGAAATCATCTCTTTGGGGCGCTATTGAGCAAGGTCAGATTCGAAATATTGGGGGTTTTGGGTGTTCTTGGAGCCATTGGACTTCTCCTTGCTTGGATAAACCTTGGAGGAGTGTCTAGCATTCATTGTGAGTATATTTGTAGTCTTATCAACCATGGGAGAGGCGCCAGGAAGGTCTCGGGAGTTATAAGATGGGGTCCTTGAACGTAATCCAATTGTGGGTGTTCGCGGTTTGTCTCCAGTTGTTTGTGATATTGTATGTCATGCATTTTACATAAATGTCATTGTTGCACATTGAGTGAGCCATGGGGTGGAGAAGCCTCCAGGGCCCTTGGTTTACTGAGATATATTTGTATATCTCACCCCGTGTTTGGGGGCATCATTTCAGGTTAGGTTGAGCCTGGAGGAGTGGAGCATGAGGTTCATATTGGAGGCACAGTGTGTTGAGGATTTGATTGGGACACACCTTGCATATGTTTAATGCTTTGGATTTAGATCATGAACTTGTGCATGTTGAAAATGCCATGCCTTTGTATGTTCATGACTACATGTTAAGTCCTTTAAATTTGATGTATATGTATGCCTTTAGTATCTATTGTATATTTTGCGTGAGCATGAGACTTGTCCATTGCCACATTTCTTATATTTGAGGCCTTGATACATGATGTTGTAAATGGCTCATTATTGTTGTAAAATGGCCATAAACTCAAGGATTATGTAATGGATGTATTCTTGTATGAAAATGCATGATGGAAGGGCCTAGAGCCTACATTAGGGTATGTGTAAGTGTTGTGTGGAGTATTAAGGTGTTAGGAATGGATTACACAACTCCTTTTGGACTTAAAAAGTTGTCTACTGTCATTTTTACTGCATAGTAATCGATTACCCAAGCATGGTAATCGATTACCATGCAACAGGGGACGAAATAAATGCTACTGTCTGCCTGGTAATCGATTACCAGAGGCTTGGTAATCGATTACCAAGTGGAGTAATCGATCACCCAACTTTGGTAATCGATTACCAGAGAACAGAGGATGAAAAATCGGCTACTGCCTCATTTTTAACTGGTGGTAATCGATTACCACTCCCTGGTAATCGATTACCACAGTGTAAATTTTGAAAATTCAGGTTTTTCTAGACAAAAAGAAAGGGGCTTAACTTAGTGTGTAGAACTCCAAATGGTGCGCGGTTTGAAACCACGCGTAGCTAATATAAAGGACTATAACATGGTAAGATGTGAGAGTAAGATGATGAGTTTAAATGGGTTGAACAAAAAGAAAGATTAGTGATGTTAGTAAACTGAGTGATTCCGCGAATTGCATTTACAATCATAGTGTTGTTTTAATTGATTACGGAAAAGGTTATTGTTATGAAAAGGAATATGATAAAAGGAAAAAAGTTGCCCGCAATTTAATTAACTCAATTACTGTGATTGTAACTGCGCTTAATATCATATTTGTTGTTTACACCGGTCCGGTAACGGGGTGTTACAATTTATGGTATCAGAGCAGTTTCTTAGGGAACTCTGATGATTGTGTGATTGAGGTGAGTGCTGTATAGTTGTACGTAGACTCTTGTTGAGTACTGCACATGTGATTCCTTAGTTTGGGCCTGATCAACCCATTTCTTCGTGTTATATGTGCGGTCAATATAAGCTGCCTTCGTGACAACCCTGGAGCACCAATGTCCGTCCTTAGACTGTGGTGGTGGGTGTAATGTTGACTGCTCCACGGATAGATATGTTAGTAAGTGGATTTGATGTAATTGAGGACTTAGTGAGAATAAATTGAGATAAGATGTTGAACCATTTGGAGTAGATTGCTACCATAGTTGAATGTGTGGTCTTTTGGTTAGTAAGTATTATTGATTTGAGTTGACATTGCGATGGTGATGTTGGTAAGTCTTCCCAAATTGTACGGGGAGTTAGAACAATTGAGTATATGTGGGAATTAGTGGTATATCTTTGACATGGTGGGGGATTGGAACCCCGATGAATTCGTGAAAATTTGAATATGAGTGCTTATATGTGATATTGGATACCTTAGGGTAAAATAATAAGGTTATAAGACCCTTGGTGAGGGCATACACTTGGATGACTCAAGATGCTTGGATGTAGAAATGAAAAATTGGAATTTCAGAATTTGGATTGAGGATTGTGAGTAACTTAAAAGAACTATGGAAATGATGTGTAGATAATTCAATGTTGAAAATGAGACTGTAGTCCATGATGATTTAATGTTGACGAAATATAAGTGAAGATATCATATGTATAAAAAGTATAATATAAGAGGTTGAGGAAATCGCCATGGATGGCATTGGACGAACTTGATTGAAAGTATGAGGGTCCATAATATAATGATGGCTGAACTTAACAAATGTGAGGTGAGAAAATATAACTGAGTGTGGTGTAGTAATGGTACTAATATGCTTCCATAATGTTGTGTAGCATTGAAATGTTGATGATGTGGCTTAATTATATGTGGATAATGATCCTGTGATGGCTAAGTTCCAGTATATATATATATATATATATATATATATATATATATATATATATATATGTATATATATGTCTTGTGAAGGCCGGGGTGCCTACATGTATATCTGTGTTGTAATGAATTAGTAAGCTCTTTGGTAAAAGAACAATGACGCAAGTGAAATCCCCTATGATGGGAAATGTTTGAAGAGATTGTCTCTTTGGAGTGTCATTGGATGCTCAATGTGGTATGGGATTTGTGATAGAGTCCCGGTGTGCAAGTTATACCATGGCACACATGTTGGTAATAATGTGACAAGTAAGATTGTCCTGGGTTTCCCTTGTGGAATGAATCCTAAGAGGTGTTGCTCTTGGAAGTCCCAGGTGAGCACCGCTCGAAGTTGAAGTGTATCTGGTGGTCCTGATGTGCTGAATGCATGGACGGGTAAGTGAGGGCACTCTTGGTGTCATAGTGAAATATTGAGAGAAAAAGTGTTATTTTAATGAAGTGGATCTTCTACGGTGTTGAGCATAGTTGCTATGAGTCATGATGGACGACGGATTAGAATCGTACCGAGCATGGGCACTATTAAGAATTGAAAATTATGTGCCAAAGTATGAGAAATATGTTGGAATCATGTGGTGATGATTGTGTTATGGACTAAGACTAATGACTAGTCAAGTTAAATGAGTAGACTGTTAAGGAAAGAACCATATTTGGAAGGTCATAGTGCATGGTGCAAAAGTAAGATATAACTAGTATACCATTATGTATCTATATAAGACTCTGTTTGCCGTTATATACGAATTTGATGTGAATGTGTTTATCTTTGTGTGGCTTATATGCCCGGAGTATATGGATATCTCCATATGGATTATGTTCCCGGAGATTATTATTATCTTGTATAAGTGATGTGGTGTGAGGTAGTGTCTTGTGTTAGTGGGACTGTTAGTACAGCCGTTGGCATGTTACCTCTTCTTGCGTGAATTATAAGGACAGATTCTCTGATTGGTGGGGCATTGCACCTGGGGCCCTTAGGACAGCAAGAGCTCGAGGGGTTAAACCTAAGGATGTTCTTACCCATTGCATTAGAGGATTGTATCTTGTGAGGAACGCAAGAGGTGAATTTTGGATAACTTAAGTGAACAGTAATATGTCAAGTAGTATGAAATGTGCGAGGTGCCATGAGATGGTATTGTGAATTATGAATATGAGCACTCGGAGATGTGCATGAGCGTATACCAAGTGTGGTAGTATGGAATTATGGTTTTACGGAAATTGTGAAATGAATCATTGGATTATCACCCTATGTGAAGAATGGAAAATTGATTAGTGCTGATGGATTGAGTCAAAGTCTTTTGAGAAGGCTTGTGATGGCGATATGT
>JAVKPL010012190.1:0-58718 GCA_032173675.1 Gastrolobium villosum | reverse complement strand
TATCAAAGAAGATGAACAAAAGGAGGCAAAAACATATCAAAAAGACCTAGGTTCCCGCGCTCTCAGCGCGGGATTGGCGCTGAGAGCGCGAGAAGGCAAAAATGGACAGAAGCTCCCGCGCTGAGAGCGCGGGATGGCGCCATCAGCGCGGGAAGTGAAAAAATGGCAGTAACTCCCACGCCCAGAGCGCGGGAGTGGCGCTCTGAGTGTGGGAGGCGCGAAAGTGTGAAGATTCAAATGTGCAAATTAGGTCAGAATCTCTCTTATAAAAGGAGACTCAACCTCTGAAGAAAGGGATCTCTGAATACATATCACAAGACCTAGAGGAGGCGTTCTTCGTGTTCATCACTCCGTTCTTGTATTCTTCTTTATTTTCTTTCTTTAGTTTATGTTGAAATCAGATCAGCGATCATGATGTTGATTGGCTAGATCTATTTCTGTAGTCAGGGGCATGATCCTTTTGTAAACAATTTCTACAAGGATTGAATCATTCTATGTATTGAATTAATATATTTCATCTTTTATCTTGAGCGTATTGATATTATTTCTGTTAGATCTGATCAACCTAATAGGAAATGATATTCTGGGGATCAGGATTCACAATAGGGATGTTGGAATACTGATCCTGAAAGGAGATAAAGATGACTCTCCATGCATGTTCTAGGGATAGACTTGTATGGATTGCAGTCGTGGGATTTATCTACATAATGCTTATTTTCAGGCGGAATTACTAAGGGATTAGGGTTCCAATTGAAGTAAAGGGTTAGATCGCCAAGGGATTGGGATCTAACTAATTATTTCTAAAAGATGATAATTTGTCTGAGTTGTTAATTTCAATAGGTTTTATGAATCAATCCGAAGTAAAATTGGGAGCAATTGGTGAATGTACCCTGGCTACAGTCTTTTTCATCACTTTTTCTACAAAAACATTTCTTCATCTATTTTAAGTCTTTTCCAGAAAAATACAAAAACAATTCTTTTATTTTTATTGTCATTTAATTTAAATTACAATTATTTGTCAACAATTAATCGATCTATCTAACTTAAGAGGACTGGTTATAGTAGTAATTGTTTATCAATCCCTGTGGAGACGATACTTTCTTATCACTTTATTACTTGGAACGATCGGTGCACTTGCCGAGATCGCAACAAGTTTTTGGCGCCGTTGCCGGGGATTGTATTTACAATATTACAAATAACCTTAGATTCTTGAGATTAGATTTTTATTTTTCTTTTATCTTAATTGTGTTGTGCAGGTGTTACTAATAATTTTCTCTGAATTTTTATGCGAGGTAGACTTCCACCTAAAGACTTTGTAATAGATTCTGAAATTACAAAGACAGAAAAACAACTACGGAAGGCTGCTAGACAGATCATTTGGGAAGATTTGAAGCACACATCTTTACAACCAATTCAAGAAATGGCCGAAAACAACAATGTTGGTCATGGGCGAGGAGGAAATGCCAACAATCAACCTCCAAGACTGTTGAATACAATTCTGACTCCAGTATTCAACAGGGCCAATTCAAGCATAGTCAGGCCAAACGTGGAGGCTAATAATTTTGAACTCAAACCATCATTAATCTCTTTGGTGGAAAGAGTTCAATTTTCTGGAGCTGATGATGAAGATCCACATGAGTTTATGGACCGGTTCTTGATGGTCTGTGATACCACCAAACACAATGGGGTATCTACAGATGCTATCAGGCTTCGGTTGTTCCCTTTCGCTGTTAAGGGAAAAGCATTGAGGTGGATCGAGAGACAACCAGCAAACAGCATCCTGACATGGGAAGATCTATCCAGTAAGTTCTTTGATCATTTCTTTTCCATGGAGAAATATAATCAGCTGGTGAACGAAATAACAAACTTTCGCCAGTTGGAAGGAGAATCATTATGTGCAACTTGGAACAGATTCCAAGAATTAAACAGGAAATGTGCACATTATGAAGGAGATGATGATAGAAAAGTGGTGATATTTTTCAACGGAATCACCCCAGAAACCAGGATGATAATAAATAGTGCCGCAGGAGGCTCTATTCGGGAAAGCACATCTGAGCAAGCCATTGAGTTGATCAAAAAGCTTGCAAGAAATGAAAATGAGAGTGTGCTTGTTCCCACACAAAGAGCACTAAAAAAATCCACAGATAATGATGTGATATCATTATCTAAGAAGGTTGACAACTTGAGTGAAAAATTTGACAAATTTCAGGTATCAAAAGTTCAAACCACTCTACCGATTTGTGACCAATGTCAAGAAAGTCATGAATCCAATGAGTGCCCAAATCCATCATCTGAAGATTCACTTCAAGTGAATGGGATCTGGTACGATCAGCGTCCTCAACAAAATTTCCAGCGAAATCAAAATTTCCCTGGAAGTAACAACAATTTCCAACGGAGGACCCAAGGATCAGGTACGGATTTCAAAACTAGCAATAATTATACTCAATCTTCTCAAAGTCAGCAAAAAGAGCCAGCCGAATGGGAGAAAGCTTTCGCTCAAATGGCTAAGGCTTCCAATGATATGGCTCAACACACCAATGCTTTCATGGAAGAAACCAGAGCCAACAATAAAAATACAAATGCTTCCATTAAAAACCTGGAGAATCAGATAGGCCAGCTGGCCAAACAATTTTCAGAAAGAATTCCAGGTACCTTCCCAAGTAACACAGTCAACAATCCAAAGGATGACTGTATGGCTGTTACAACCAGAAGTGGTAAGATACTAACAGTTCCAACAAAAACACCTGTGGAACTGGAAAAAGAGAAGGAGAAGCAAGAAAAGAAAGCAAGTGAACCAGAGATTGAGGTAATTGTAGAAAAAGAAAAAGAAAAAGAAGCAGGTTGCAGAACAAAGTGGTGGCAAAAGAAAAGCATGAGTTAAGCCAAATATGTTATGTCAAAGGCACCCATCCAGAAAGATTCAAAAGGCCAGCACAACAAACATTATGATAGATTCTTGGACATTTTCAAGAATCTATCATAATGTTTGTTGTAGCTCCCTTCTTGAATCACCCCCAAGTGCCTTAATTTTGCATAACATATTCGTGGCTTAACTCATGCTTTTCTTTTGCCACCACTGGTTGTTCTGCAACCTGCTCTTTTTCTTTTTCTTTTTCTACAATTACCTCAATCTCTGGTTCACTTGCTTTCTTTTCTTGCTTCTCCTTCTCTTTTTCCAGTTCCACAGGTGTTTTTGTTGGAACTGTTAGTACCTTACCACTTCTGGTTGTAACAGCCATACAGTCATCCTTTGGATTGTTGACTGTGTTACTTGGGAAGGTTCCTGGACTTCTTTCTGAAAATTGTTTGGCCAGCTGGCCTATCTGATTCTCCAGGTTTTTAATGGAAGCATTTGTATTTTTATTGTTGGCTCTGGTTTCTTCCATGAAAGCATTGGTGTGTTGAGCCATATCATTGGAAGCTTTAGCCATTTGAGCGAAAGCTTTCTCCCATTCAGCTGGCTCTTTTTGCTGACTCTGAGAAGATTGAGTATAATTATTGCTAGTTTTGAAATCCGTACCTGATCCCTGGGTCCTCCTTTGGAAATTGTTGTTATTTCCAGGGAAATTTTGATTTCGCTGGAAATTTTGTTGAGGACGCTGATCGTACCAGATCCCATTCACTTGAAGTGAATCTTCAGATGATGAATTTGGGCACTCATTGGATTCATGACTTTCTTGACATTGGTCACAAATCGGTAGAGTGGTTTGAACTTTTGATACCTGAAATTTGTCAAACTTTTCACTCAAGTTGTCAACCTTCTTAGATAATGATATCACATCATTATCTGTGGATTTTTTTAGTGCTCTTTGTGTGGGAACAAGCACACTCTCATTTTCATTCCTTGCAAGCTTTTTGATCAACTCAATGGCTTGCTCAGATGTGCTTTCCCGAATAGAGCCTCCTGCGGCACTATTTATTATCATCCTGGTTTCTGGGGTGATTCCGTTGAAAAATATCACCACTTTTCTATCATCATCTCCTTCATAATGTGCACATTTCCTGTTTAACTCTTGGAATCTGTTCCAAGTTGCACATAATGATTCTCCTTCCAACTGGCGAAAGTTTGTTATTTCGTTCACCAGCTGATTATATTTCTCCATAGAAAAGAAATGATCAAAGAACTTACTGGATAGATCTTCCCATGTCAGGATGCTGTTTGCTGGTTGTCTCTCGATCCACCTCAATGCTTTTCCCTTAACAGCGAAAGGGAATAACCGAAGCCTGATAGCATCTGTAGATACCCCATTGTGTTTGGTGGTATCACAGACCATCAAGAACCGGTCCATAAACTCATGTGGATCTTCATCATCAGCTCCAGAAAATTGAACCCTTTCCACCAAAGAAATTAATGATGGCTTGAGTTCAAAATTGTTAGCCTCCAC
This sequence comes from Gastrolobium villosum, assembly GCA_032173675.1. Lineage (NCBI taxonomy): Eukaryota > Viridiplantae > Streptophyta > Magnoliopsida > Fabales > Fabaceae > Gastrolobium > Gastrolobium villosum. Next base: position 54,333 of record JAVKPL010012190.1, on the reverse strand, counting down.
GTTTGGCCTGACTATGCTGGAATTGGCCCTGTTGAATACTGGAGTCAGAATTGTATTCAACAGTCTTGGAGGTTGATTGTTGGCATTTCCTCCTCGCCCATGACCAACATTGTTGTTTTCGGCCATTTCTTGAATTGGTTGTAAAGATGTGTACTTCAAATCTTCCCAAATGATCTGCCTAGCAGCCTTCCGTAGTTGTTTTTCTGTCTTTGTAATTTCAGAATCTATTACAAAGTCTTTAGGTGGAAGTCTACCTCGCATAAAAATTCAGAGAAAATTATTAGTAACACCTGCACAACACAATTAAAAAGAATAAAATAAAAAATCTAATCTCAAGAATCTAAGGTTATTTGTAATATTGTAAACACAATCCCCGGCAACGGCGCCAAAAACTTGTTGCGATCTCGGCAAGTGCACCGATCGTTCCAAGTAATAAAGTGATAAGAAAGTATCGTCTCCACAGGGATTGATGAACAATTACTACTATAACCAGTCCTCTTAATTTAGATAATCGATTAATTGTTGACAAAGAATTGTAATTTAAATTAAATGACAATAAAAGTAAAAGAATTGTTTTTGTATTTTTCTGGAAAAGACTTAAAATAGATGAAGAAATGTTTTTGTAGAAAAAGTAATGAAGAAGACTGTAGCCAGGGTACATTCACCGATTGCTCCCAATTTTACTTTGGATTGATTCATAAAACCTATTGACATTAACAACTCAGACAAATTATCATCTTTTAGAATAATTAGTTAGATCCCAATCCCTTGGCGATCTAACCCTTTACTTCAATTGGAACCCTAATCCCTTAGTAGTTCCGCCTGAAAATAAGCATTACGTAGATAAATCCCACGACTACAATCCATACAAGTCTATCCCTAGAACATGCATGGAGAGTCATCTTTATCTCCTTTCAGGATCAAGTATTCCAACATCCCTATTGTGAATCCTGATCCCCAGAATATCATTTCCTATTAGGTTGATCAGATCTAACAGAAACAATATCAATACGCTCAAGATAAAAGATGAAATATATTAATTCAATACATAAAATGGATCAATCCTTGTAGCAATTGTTTACAAAAGGATCATGCCCCTGACTACAGAAATAGATCTAGCCAATCAACATCATGATCGCTGATCTGATTTCAACATGAACTGAAAATAGAAGACGAAGAATACACGAACAGAGTGATGAACACGAAGAACGTCTCCTCTAGGTCTTGTGATGTGTTTCTGAGATCCCTTTCTTCAGAGATTGAGTCTCCTTTTATATGAGGAATTCTGACCTAACTTGCATTTTTGAATCTTCTAACTTTTGCGCCTCCCGCGCTCTGAGCGCCACTCCCGCGCTCTGAGCGTGGGAGTTACTGCCATTTTTTTCCTTCCCGCGCTCTCAGCGCCAACCCCGCGCTCTGAGCGCGGGACCTTCTGTCTATTTTTGCCTTCTCGCGCTCTCAGCGCCACTCCCGCGCTGTGAGCGTGGGAACTTAGGTCTTTTTGACCTGTTTTTGCCTCCTTTTGCTCATCTTCTTTGATATTCAGGCTTTGGATATTTTTATTCTTTTTCTCTGCTTTTCTTGCATTGATTGAGTCATTTTCTTCCTCTTTTGCCTTGTAATTTCCTATATGCTGACCGCATATCAATTACTAAACCTGAGAGAATATCCCAATTTAGGCCTATTGCTCTTTGTTCTGTGCTCTACAAAGGTATTAGCAAGTTGATTGTGGGAAAGTTGAAACCCATTTTAAGCAAGCTCATATCTCCTCAACAAGTTAGCTTCATTCCCAATAGGCAGATCCAGGATAATATTGCTATTGCTCAGGAGATGGTCCATTCAATGAATATAATGAAAGGCAAGAGGGGCTTCTTCACTATTAAAATTGATCTTGAAAAGGCTTACGATCGCATGTCCTGGAGTTTCATTTATAAAGTGCTCACTGAAATCAAGCTTCCTGATTATTTGGTCAATCTCATCATGCATTGTATCTCTACAACAAATCTGGAGATTCTTTGGAATGGGGCCAAATCCGGTAGTATTTCTCCTAGCAGAGGCCTTAGATAAGGGGACCCTATTTCGCCCTATATTTTTGTGCTCTGCATGGATAAATTATCGCACATGATTGCTGATCTTATTAATTCGAAAGAGTGGAGCCCAATGAAAGCAGGTAAAGGTGGTCCAGCCATATCTCATCTTCTTTTTGCAGATGATTTACTGCTTTTTGGGGAAGCTAATACCTCTCAGATTCAAACTATTATCAACTGTCTGGCTGTGTTTGGTGAAATGTCTGGTCAAAAGGTTAGTTACCCGAAATCCAATATTTTTTTCTCCAAAAATGTCCCTGCTGAGCTTGCTAATGAGATTGTGGAGTTAAGTGGTTTTGCTTTCACTAAGAATATTGGCAGATATCTTGGCTATAGAATGAAGCATGGTAGAACAACTAAACAGCACTACGGGGAGATTATGGATAGAGTTAATAGCAGACTCCAGGGTTGGAAAAAAAGTTGCTTATCTTTGGCAGGAAGAGTTACTTTAGCCAAGTCTGTCATCTCAGCTATCCCCATGTTCCATATGCAGAGTAGTCTCCTTCCTAAGGGTATCTGTGATGATATAGAGAAACTCCAAAGAAGTTTCATTTGGGGGGACACTGCTGATCATAGGAGACACCACTCTGTCAGCTGGGAGCAACTCAAAATGGGGAAGAATCATGGTGGGTTGGGCATTATTAATCTAAGGTTACAAAACGAAGCTTTCCTCCAGAAGTGTGTTTGGAATTTAACTCAATCTCCTGATAAGCTGTGGGCTCAAGTCCTAGTGGCGAAATATGGCAGGAATAAGGACTTCATGAAGGAGATATCTTGTAAGCCTTACGATTCTCACTTATGGAAGAGTCTTGCTAAAATCTGGCCAGATATGTTTAGCAGGCTTTCCTGGCAGATTGGAAATGGGAAGAAGATTGTTTTTTGGAAGGATGATTGGGCGGGTTTTAACTCTAGCCTTCTTGAGCTAGCTGTTGTTAACCCATCTGATGATATTGTTAATCTCAATATTAACCATTCCACTTTTTCTACAGGAGACGGATGGAATGTCCCTTATCTTAATAATCATTTTGATGATGGTACTGTGAACCGTATTATGGCAATCCCCCATCCGGATTTTGAAGCTGGGGAGGACTATGTGTGCTGGAGAAATTACCTACCTGGTCAATCTATTGTTAAAGCTGCATATAATAATCTAACCAGCCCAAATTCTTATTCTGGTGTTAGCTGTTGGGACCGGATCTGGTCTTGGAAAGGAGTAGAAAGAGTCAAATATCTTTTATGGAGGATGCTTCATGGTAGGATGCTTACAAAGGAGTATATAAGCAAATGGAGTGACAGCTCCAATACCTGCCCTTCCTGTTCTGGTCTGGTGGAAACTAATCTTCATGTATTTAGAGATTGCTTCAAAGCTAGAAAGGTATGGCCTATCTTTTGGGTCTAGCCTTTACCTTCAGAATTTTTCAGCATAACCTGCTTCCAGGAGTGGATTATCCTTAATTTGAATTACAAGTTTCCGAAGGCTGATGTCTGGAGGGATTATTTTTTTACTGCCTGTAACTTTTTATGGCATTGGAGAAATAAAGAGTTTCATGATGATTCTGCTAAGAGACCAGAAGATCCTTCCCCAAGCTTGGCTGAATCAGTAAAAGAGTTAGGTTGTTTGAGTAGGAAAAAGTCTCATCTTTTTGGCCTGGCTAGTCACCCTGTCAGATCCCCTGCGGTTTGGAAAGCCCCTTCTCAAGGTGTTCTGAAATTAAATGTTGATGGTGCGGCTACCTCTGAGAGAGCTGCTTGTGGTGGTTTATTAAGAGACTGGGAAGGTAAGTGGGTTGGTGGTTTTTCTGTTTTTATTGGATCTTGTTCCCCCTTGCATGCTGAATTATGGGCAATTCTATATGGTTTGGATTTTGCTTGGAACTCTGGATGGAGGGAAGTTGTTCTTGAATCTGATTCGCTTCAAGCCATTGGCTTTCTTACCAAGGTTGGTAATGAGACTCGAAAGTTACCATTGGTGACTAAGATTCGAGTAGCTTTGTTTAGGAAGTGGTCTGTTTCTTTGAAGCATATCTCTAGATCCTGCAACTGCTGTGCAGATTGGATAGCAAAGCATGCTTTACATGATTCTTTTGGATTTACTGTTATCCCCTCACCTCAGAGGGAGCTGGTCAATCTTCTTGCTGCAGATTTGTTGGATCCAGGCAACTCCTAGTAGGCTGATTTTTGTTCTGTTTTGCTTCTGTTTTGTGTCTTTCTTTTCCTAGTTTGTAGCTGCTGTTTTTGCTGTTTCTGGTCTTTTGTTTTCTGTTCTTTGTGTTGCTGTTGTCGTGGGGCTTTTTGCCCCATGTACTTACCAAAAAAAAAAATTGATCAAACAACAATCTAATGTAATCTAGTGGTAATTACTATATGTATATTCTCAATGGATCAACATTTTCTCTTTTTTCAAAAACTTTTTAACATTCTCTCTCTTTGATTCAATGGTCCGATCCCCATTATAAGCAATTTTTGAAATAATTCTATTAATACTTAATACTTATATAATAAACATATTAAATGGTGCACAGTATATAACAAATGAGAGTAGCCTAGTGATAAAATATGGCGTCCGTCACTCTAAAGGGCTGGGTTTGATCCCCGGCTGTTGTGAAATCCGGTTTAAAGAGAAAATCAGTATTATTGATTGAATCATGATTTATTACCAGATCATTAGGTTGATGTTGGGTCTAATGCTTAAAAGATCAAATATTAGAACCGGACTGATTGATGGGCCGGTTACTGAACCACAACCGATCGGACCAGCCGGACTTTAATATGAAGAATTTTGTTATCCATGTATTCCTATTAAACTAATTGTGTAACGTTAGATAATAAAAAAATAAAATTAAACCACACAGGTTTTTGACACGCTCGAAATTGGTGGGAAGCAGTTACTACCAGAAAAACGGCATGTTTCTTTTCTTTTTATCAAGTTTCATGTATTCAGGTCATGCAAGGAAGCTGCAATCATCAAATCAAGGTCAAAAAGCCCCTTGAATAAATTAACTTCCTATAGGCTATAGTTGGACAACACTAAAAAAATAAAATTGTTTCCACATGCTAGATGTGTCACATAAACGTAACTGGTTAGACACGAAGTGCTTGCTATGACTAAGAATCGACTAGAAATGTAAATTAGAATATTGGTCTTTCTCATTGTTATTAATATTATTATTATGTTCAAACAATTTTTTTAGACCAAACCAGTCAATGACTCATACAATATTGAAATTATTAATGAAAGTATTGTGTTATACGTAACAAGCCATTGAATTGGTCTAATTATATATAAGAGGATGGTAAAACTTTTTGTTTTTGTTTTTATAGGTGGCGTTTACCTTCCTAATTGGGAACTTAATTACGTCTTAATCATATCCTCTGACACCAAGCTTCTTCAAATTTCTTACAATGGATTTTAATTGAACTTGAGCTACATGGGCACGCACCTTTGTGATTGAGACTGAGTAGCCACTAGCAGTGTAAATGGGATACACCCGTGTACAGGAATCTATGGCCTAGTCTATATTAGGCCAAACTTGGCCTACTATACATAGTAAAATAGAACGTGCTTAGACTTTTAAAAAAATCTATTTAGAAAATAGGCCATAGGTTTTTTTATACATGTCGGATCTATAAGCTTATCATATCATTTATTTAAAATATAATAAACAAAATTATTATTTTAATAGTTTTGAATATAAAAATAATATTAGTTTAGTTATTTTTTTAATTATTGAATATTTAATAGACTTAAACAGGCTAATAGGCCTAGACAAAGACTTTTATTTTTTAAATATAGATCATGTCAGACTTGTAATTTGAAGCATACACAGGCTACTAGGTCAGGCCATATCCAATTTTTTTTACATAAACCTACCCTATTTAAACCAAAGCCTAACCTAATCTATTTACAGACCTAATAGCCACTCATATAAAAAGCCCATGCCCTTGTGTCAAAGAAGTCATAACTAAGTACCCAAAATTATGTAGTTTTCTAAATTCTTCATGCATCCAAATAGTGGGGTCAAAAATCTCTACCAAACTTCTCCATCCAAAAAAATTAAGGATGAAAAAATATGACCAGTGCATAAGGTAACCTGAAGGGGTGAAGGTAGGAGTAATTGCAGTCTACAGTAAGTCATTGTTATTAATTATAATTGAACTGTAATAATACTATCTTGTTGGAGTAGGTCAATGGTACTTGTGGGGACAAGGAGGAAGAAAAAGGGTAGGGAACCCCACTTTGGACTGACATTGGTATTGCCATTTCAAAGGTTCATGAATAGTGTTGAGAGAATGCTTACATTATAGCTGTCTTTCCCTTTTTATTTTAGTGTTCCCTTGGCTTATTTTTTGTTTGAACTTTGAACTCATAAATTGATGTTATCATCATGACAGTACATCCAAGAAAATATTCAAATGGTCATTCATTTCTATAACAGAAGACCATGAGTTTCTTTAGCCTTTTTTTTTTTTTCTTCAATAGAATTATTATCTATCAAGCCAAAAAAATTTCCTACACACACAATATTTTGTGGGTGGTCTTGCAAAAAAAAAAAAAAACTGTGTGAATGTGAATAAGTCAATCACTATAATATAACATAATCACTTTTCTCTATACATACATTTATAAAACCCTAAAATTATTATCTATCAAGCCAAAAAGAGTATTATCTACATATCCAGAGGGTGGTCTTGCAGATAAATTGGTTGTGTGAATGTGAATAAGTCAATCACTATCAGCCTCTATTTGCAGGTTAACAGTTTTCTCTATGCATACATTTAAGGTATTTTAATTATAAATTTCCCTTTAATTGCATTTGTTACATGGAGTAACACTAAATTAGGAAGGGTCATGAGAGCATTGGGGTACCCCAAAATCTAGATCAAGACAGGCTTTCTCTAAATGCATAGCTATGATGTAATTATCCAATTGGTTAGCAGAAATGTGTCATTAATTAACAAGCACCAACAAATTATGTAAAGTAAAGCAGAACTATCTGGAACTTGTCCCTGTCAAAAATGGTCCCAAATTAGTTACCTTCATAGCATGCAATCTGCAATGAATGGAAGGAGTGGTTTAGATGTAAAGTGACACCAAACTATAAGTTTGGGAAACCATCTTCACTTCAAAGGATAGCCAATGTATTTCATTTTACAAATGGCATGTGTTACCTAGAGAAAAATAGACCCTTGTAAACCATCAAGTTAAAAATCCAGTAATTTATATCCACATTGAAACCATTAAAGGGAAAAAAAAATCATATTACAGAAGCATGTTACACTAACTTAGGAGTTAGGACTTATAAAAAACCCCAAATTAAAATTTTCCTTTTACATCAAAAGAAAATAAATAAATAAAAAAATCCTTTTACTAGATGTGAATGAATGAGGTTGTAGTCTGAATTGGGGAATAATAGTATGGTAATAGAGGGGTCGACACGGTTCAAATACTCACTTCGTGAGTGTCTGAGGAAGGGAATACTCTAGGCAGTCTTCCCCTTGCTTTTTTGCAGAGAGACTGATTCGAACCCACGACCTGACACACCATGGCAAGCAAGCTTACCGCTGAGCCAAGCTGGCCCTTCACCATCAAATATTTGACCTTTCAATTACAAATGAACTATTTTACCACCTTTCCAGGTTCGCCCTCTTTTAATGATAATCAAAATTTTTAAAAAACATTAACAAGTAGCCATTATTTACATAGAAAAAAAATGAAAAAAATTGCTTTGAGGGTTCTAGTTAATTTGTACTGCTAGGTGATGGGTCAGAACTCAGAAACAGTATGATTATCTTATGTTGAATGAAAAAACGTGATATAGGACGGAAAAAAGTGAGGGTTGGAGCATTTCCTTATGGACAACTATAAAGGAGGCAAAGAGAATCAGTAAATGTGCAGAACCATTAATAGCAAGTAGATTTATGCCAAAAAAGCTTCAATGTGAGAATGTGACACTGCAAAGATCCGAAAGCAAATCTAACCGTACAAAAGGAGGTGTTAATTTTTGTATATGTAAAGCGATGTTTGTAATTGTAATTACTTGTGCAACATCACACTTCTCAAATTGAACACATTCATGCAATATAATATAAGGAGAAGAGATATGATTTACTAAACTTTAGGTCTTAATCTCATATCATGAAGATCTTCTACAACTAATTGATCTCCTTTTCGAAGGTCTGTCCTTGTGGTAGAAAGGTTAGAGAGAGAACATAATTGCATGGAAGGGTGCTAAACGAACCAGGAGCCTTTGGCTCGGCTCGGTAAGGCATGAGCTCGTTTAGTAAAAGCTCGTGTTGGAATCAGGTTTGGACTTGTATAAAAACTCATTAAATAAAAAAGCCTCGGGCTCTAATTCAGAAGCTCGGCCTTACAGCCTCCCAATCTAGCCTAGTATATAAATATTTATTTTATATTTTTTATACTACTTGTAATAACTCTCTCCCTCATCAATTTATTTCTCCCCATTTTATTGGTTTAACAAACTTTTTGAATGATTTTGTTCTATATTATGCTATTTGGATATATATTGCATTTATGAATATTTATGGAATTACTAGTGTTGTTTTATATTATCCTTGATTTTGTTCTATATTATGCTATTTGGATATATATTGCATTTATGAATATTTATGGAATTACTAGTATTGTTTTATATTATCCTTCATCTCCTTCACACAAACAAACCCACAAAAACTCATTCGTTCCACTGCGCACTACTCGTTTGTGTCAATTTATTTTTTATTTTTTATTTTTTATTTTTTATTTTTTATTTTTTATTTTTGTTGGCACTTTTTTATAATGGGCTAAGATAATATAACCTGTTATCTACCTTCTCTTACTTAATTTTTTTTTATTTTAGACTTTGTAAATTATTGCTGCAAATTGGAAGCTATGATTTCTATCTGGAAATTGATTTTTTGTGGAATTCTGTTCTCTTATTTTTATTCTTTAACATGCTAATAGGCTAAGATAGACTTCACACAGACTTTTATTTTTTGTAAATAAACTAGGCCACTAGCCAATATTATATTCGTAACAAGTAACAGGCTAAGACCAATCGGATACGTTTAAATACAAACTTGACCCGTTAAGATCAAAGCTCGACTCGGCTCGGCTCGTTAACACTCCTAATTGCAGGGACCCTTCTTTAATATAATGTACTTATAGTACATTTTTATCTCTAATCCAATTTTACAATAGATGGGCTTGACCCCATCTCAAGTCAAAAGACCAACTCAGGTTAACATGTACTAAACTAGCCCATATATTGGAACCCCAGTTTTAGAATTGGGCCTAGTAATTAAATAAACTCATAATAATAGAAATTATTTAACATAGGAATCTAGAATTTAGGGTTGATGTCACCGTTTACCTACGAAATTCTGGGCAGCTGATAAACAGAATTCAGAATAAGCTGATCTATCCCCATTTCCAAATAAAAGATCACCATATTGTACAGTTGTACTCTCATATGGTCAGAATTTTTGTTGTTTCTTGTTATTCTATACACTCTCTTTCTTGTTCCCATTTCATTGCAAATTCTAAGCTCTTTTTTAGCTCCACATATAGTGGAACTGGCTCATCACGAAATGGAAAAAATCTACAATACTTCATATGTATGTCTCACCAATAGGTGTATAATCATCAATTGACATGTTTTTTAAAGAGAAAGAAAAAAAACTTTAAAATATAATTATATATTTCAGAGAATACATAATTTGTAATTTTATTTTTGAATTGCCGTCGTACTCAGTACTCAATATGAAGGTAGAACCGTAGATGTTCTCCAAGAAATGGGGTTTCAAATAAAGGGATTCTATCAAAATAAGGGTTTAACGTGTCTCATATTATAGGAGATAAAATTATCTCTTACATATACATAAAAATATGTTAGGTCCATATTTTCTTTTTCTCTCACATGAACCCCACTTTATGTATTTGTAGAATATAATTTTATCTCGTACAACCTAAGAAATTTCAAACCCTTAAAATAAACCATTTGAAATATTTAGAATACGAGGATAATTACCAAACTCCTTTGGCACAGGTGGTAAGGTGGTGAAGCGCTTGGGCCCCTCAATCCATACTTTTTCTTCTCACATAAATCCACGAGTGTTTTAATGGAAAAAAAGGATTTGGGAAAAATACAATTATAATTATATATCAAAACGGAAAATACCTTTGAATTTATTCAAAAAAGAACACGAGGATAATTGAAGAAAAGGAGAAAATTTGCTGAAAATTGACATAAAATGAAATGAATTGATTTTCCCTAAATCTAATATAAAAATTTAAAAAAAGAAGAAGAGAGAGAACAATTTATTTATGGGAAAAACTATTCTCATGTTGCATGAGATAAGTTTTTTCTCCTACACATTTTTCGACAATTGTGCCACCTTTTTCTTTTCTTTCTTTTTATTAGGGCCCACAAATTTATCTCTATAACCTATAACATGAGATAACTTATCTCCTTTAACATGAGATTAATAAAATCCTTTATTTATTGGGTTGTATTTCAGTTATGACAAGACAATAAAATATTCCATGCCTAAACAAAAAGTGAATGGGATTCCAAAGAAACTCTGAAAGATATTTAAGCTAAAGAAATCAAACCCCACAAAGCAATGACTTGAAGCCTTTGAGTTGGAATTAACTAGGGTGTGCAAAATAACCATAAAAGTAACCATAATTTAAATAAAATAACCGGTTTTAAAAAACTAGTTCATGAACCGAACCGGTTTTTAAAGAACCGGTTCATGAACCGAACCGCTTTTTAGAACCAGTTTAATAACCGAACCGGTTTTTAGAATCAGTTTAAAAACCGAACCGTTTCCGAACCGAACCGAACCATTTTCAAGCCAAACCAAATTAATTTTTATAACTTTATTTTTTAATTTTTTTAAAATTTTTTTTTTTCAAAATAGGGTCGACCTGAATCAGTTCCGAACCGAACCGAACCGAATCACTTCCGAAAACCAGTTTTGGGAACCGAACCACTTTCGAACCGACACTTAAACCAATTCGGTTCGACTTGAAGCCTTTGAGTTGGAATTAACAGCAAAAGAAAACAACTATAGAAAGAAATTTTCCATCATTCTAGTATTGAAGACGAAGAACCAATTAACTTTAGAAAAAGAACAGTATGTCAATAAGGATATTCACTTGCATTCTGAGTTATGACTACAGCTTCTTTATAGAGCCAAATCAAATTAGGCTCCTAAAACAAAAGCAAAGCGGTCACAAGCAGTGTCTAGCTAGAAGAGGAGCAATCCATGATGTAGCAGAAGCTTTATTATAAATGCTAACAGTTAATTAGGCCAAGATGTTGAAGATAAAGGAAAGGTATAGTGTCTATAGTAATAATATGCATCATCTATCAGAAGAGAACATAAGTGAAAATATCAGAAACTTTTGCTAAATATACACATAACCCAATGAAAAAAAGGTTTCAATGGTTATCAGTGTTCTCACAATAAAATTTGTTTAGTACATACAGTCAACATAGTTCATAAGTCCATGATAAGTAAAGTTATAATGATACCCTTCTCCTGGTTGCTGATAGAAGCTGAATACATCATTGATATATCATTGTGAATTTCCTGAGATGAGTAACATCAGGTGTTAGAAGAGAGAAGGAAAGAAAGAAAGACAGGAGACAACAATTTACGTGATTCACCTAATGTTAGAAAGCACTCTCTTTGAAGGGAAATATAAATACCTAAACAATAGTAATTATTCATTAGTGCAAACCCAAATTACTAGAGAGAGAAATAAAATAAAATAAATTTGAGGCCTACTATTAGACTCAAATAACTAGAGTGGACCGTTAGCTTTATTTATGTCCCGTTAACCGTCGTTATATAAAATATGAGTCATACCTAACACATTTTCACATGATAAATAAGGCGTTGTGTTTTCATCTTTAATATTTTTTTTAGTTCTTGATTTAAATTGCATAAAATCCAATCCTTGAATCATTTAAATTTGCTTAATGTTTGTTTCTAGTTGAGATAGCAAAATGACTAACTTGTCACATAAACTGCAATTTTCAAAACCAAAGAATATTATTTTTATGGGGAATATTATTTTCATGTTATATAAAAGAGATTTTTTTCTAATCTACTCACAAATTAAAGGTAGGATCCACTCCTTTACCAAAAAAAGAAGAAGGTAGGATCCACTTTATGTTTTTTTCTCTTCTGCATTCTCTCTACTTTCTCTCTAATTTATGAATGTATAAGAAAAAAATTCTCTCATATAACATAGACTAATATTCCCTTATTTTTAAGGGTCTGTTTGGAGCACCTGATAAAGTAGATAGGATAGAATAACTTATCATATCTTACTTTTATCTCTTATTTGGTGGATCAATAGGATATGATTAGCTCATCCTATTGTCTCATTTTATCTTATCCAATACATAATTTCTTATCCTATGGGGGGAGCTGGGTTATGATTCAACAGGATAGGATGTCAATATTAGATACACAATATATCTATTTATATGTATATTATATTTTATTTTTTCTTTCTCCTTTTTCCTTCTACATAATCTTATCAGATTGCTAATGATGTGCTCATCAAACACAAGCATGATATCGACTTATCAGCCCCATATCATATCTTACCATTGTCAGCCTCATATCATATCTTATCTTGTCCACCAAACAAGTACTAAGGGTTTTATTAATCTCATATTAAAGGAGATAAGTTATCTTATGTCATAGAGATAAATTTGTGGGCTCCATCATCTGAAAAAAAATAAAAAAAAGGTGGCACAGTTATCAAAGGGTGGGTAAGAGAAAAAATTATCACATGTAACATAAGAGTAATTTTCCCTATTATTAAACAAGATATGTGCTTCCAGGATAGAACATGGGTCATGAGACACCCACAATAGCCCAATAGTTTATACCATACAATGCAACACCGACCTCGTTATTAATAATATGCTGCATTTTTTGGGCTTAAGGCCCTTTTGTTTACAAAAAAAAAAAATATATTTAATATGCTGCATTTGTATAAGTGATATAATATATGTTTACAAATTGAACGGCCCAAAAGCAAGAAACAAGAATGGATTGATAAAATTTACCAAAAAATATTTTTCAAAAAATAAAAAACGAATTTGTGGTTATGTGTGATTAGTTTAATTGATATGATAACTCTGACAAACATTCACGCATTAAGGTGCGATTCTGCAAGTAATTGGCTCTTAATTATAATGATTCACGCATAAAACATGAAAGGGTGTTAATTAATGCTCACATTCTCCAACTATGATCTCTGATCGAATTTTGAAACTTAACGTACACTTAAAGTTCAAATGCAATGAACTTAGAATCAGATAATTGCATGGACTGCATAACTTAATTATAATTATTTTCTCTTTTCTTGATTATGTGCGAAAATTTAAATCATTCATAATTTTTAATTATAAATCAACGTTCAACTATTAAAATGATTCTTTTTTCTTCTCCATTTTATTGTGTTTGTAAATCCGTAGTGAATTTTGGCAGTTTATATCAAGTGATCATATGTTTGAACTTTAGTGACACTATTATATTAAAAAAAAATATTATTTTGCATTAAGTATTCTCACATAGTTCTTAGATAAATAATTATTTTATTAAGTTATTTTAATTTATACGAGTAATTATCTTTTAATTTTCATTATTATTTATTGTCATTTTTTTTGGTAAGCTATTGTCATTTTATTATCATAAACCATAACAAAAGTCAAATTGATAATAATTATTAAAAATAAGGATAAAAATTTTATTTTTAGATACAATACTCAATTTTAATTAAATCTTTAATACATATTTGTATTATTATTTTAATTGATAATATTATAATAATAAAATAAACACTAAACTAAAAAAAATTATAATGTAGTATTAATGCACCAGCTATGTGGCTTCCATCAGCTTAAATAAAGGGTTACAAAATGAGAAATAAAAGCAAAATATTCTAGTTTCGAATTTTCTTCACAACAAATTTGCACCAACATCAAGAAACAATCAGAGCCACTTGCTATCAAGTGGTAAGATATTTGAACCAAATAGAGCCAACACAGCCTAACAATATAAAAATGACAGGGATGTGAGAAGATTAGGGACTTAGGTTTAGAGAAGGAAGAAAGACGATGACAACGTGTGTGAGTTTTGTCTATTTTTTTATATTATATTTTGTATTTTTTATATAAAAAAAAAACTCAACCCGCGAGCTGGCTAGTTTGACCCGCGGGTTGGCTCGTTTTTTTCGAGCTGGCTCGGGTCGGGTCGGGTTGGCAGCTCATTTTTTACCAACCTAATCCAGCTCATTTTTTATGGGTTACGAATCAACCCGACAAGTTAGCTCGTTTTTGCGACCCCTACCTTTATAATCACAATAAAGTTAAGTAATAAATTTAAAATCTCATGAATTTAAGTATATCATATAATCACAAAGAGTAAATTATAACTAGCCTCCCCTAGTATTATTGTGCACATATACTATCTGATCAAAACATGTTTTTACAACTGGGTCGATCATGTGATCTTCCTCTACACAAATGTCCTGGAACCGTCTTGGATCAGAGCATCTTGTAGTTGAGCAGCTTTAACCCATGGGTCTTTTATGGAACGAGATGGGGTGTACCTGCAAGACACTCCGACGCTCAAGTCATAACTATGGTTCAAGCAGGTTTCATTATGTAGAAGAAGATATGTACTTTGTGTTAATAAGTATGTATTTATAGTAAAGTGATGAACAGCTTGGGAGATGTTACTTAGTGATCAGATTTGCTTTGTCTTGGAGGCAAAGTAATAGGGCTGCCATGTTTAATGTTGAGGAGCTTGATGAGATAAGCTTTTTAATATTGTGGAGCTTACTGTATAAGACCATTAATATTAAGGAGTTTGCTGGCTGTCATGAGCTTGCTGTTATAGAGGAGATAACAGCCGTGGACTAAGGTTTGCTTAATGGTGAAGACTTTTGATTTGTGCCTTCTATTTGTATAATTTTATCCGGATCACTATATTTGTTGGCTTCTTGTGTATAATGATTTTTCACCTCTTACGGTTATCTTCTTCATAAATTATAACTAGCTCACAAATCCTATATTAACCAGGATCATGTCATTTACAATTAAGTACTTTGTTAATTAAGCTAAAAGAATGTAATTAATTGAAAAAACAAATCTAATTTCATCTAAGATGTAGCACGTTGTTCACAGGGGCAATTTACTAAATTTCCATTCTTCTAAGTCCATGACCTTGATGAGTCAATACTCATCACGTGTAAATCACAGTAAATTAAGGGCAATGCAATAACCAATTAAATGAAAGTAATTAAAGTCAACCCAAATTGCTATAACGGTTGATCCATATACAGAGAATGCTCAACTGTGATATATGTTTATTGTTGACATTTATAGAAGCAGCAATGGCCACCGTGACCCTCCCCCATCACCAGCGGTGACTTACGCACTTCTCGCCAGGAAAGAGGTTCCTCTGCACGTGCACCTACATTTCATGTTATGGTCAACCATGTTAGGGCTAGTAATGCCTAAGAGAATTTTTTTTTTCAGATATTTTTTTTTTTACTATTATTAGCCTATTAGTTTTACAATATAATATTTTTAAAAGAATATTGGCAGTTAAAATGCAGAGAAAAATGCATAATCGGATTAAATTCAATTTTTGACAAATTTAATTTTCAGAAAAAATAGATTTATAGTTACCTAATTTGTATTTATTAAAAAAAGAATTCACTTTCAATGCAAAAACATTTTTATGTCAATGTTATGTTTGAACAGTGAGAGGCCCAAAAATTTTGAGTTGTGGGGAATTGGGAATGAAGTCATGGACACTGTATGATTTTTTTAATGTTAATATTAATACAAAAATTAATATAAAATTATGAAAGTAATATTTTCAATTATTGATTGAATATTTTCATATTATGAGGAGAAAAACTGTTTTTCTCATCATCAATGCTGTCAAACTTCCTCTATGCATATAATAATAAGAAAATCACTCAATCATATATCTCTCATACGATTAAAATTAGCTAGAAATAAAACTCAAACAGTTGTTTATTTAGCTGAAGGTAGGGGGAAAGTATATATAAATTGTAAAGTCATAGAGGCACATTAAGAATCGATTTAACATTAATCATAAAGTGTTCTAAGCGAATTTGGAATAGCTATTTTATAACGTGTAATTAAAGTCAATGTACATAGACAGACTGTCAACTAAGCCAATTAGTATTAATTTGTGTGGGCCTACATACAAATCTAACAGCCATAAATAACGTGTATTTTTTCATGTTTTGGTTCATATTGCAAAAAACAATAAGAGAAATACACAACTCATGTGGCAAAAAAATTTAAATATTGTTTTTTTAAATAAAAAATTATGCAAACGTAGTCGTTTTTGAATGCATTTACGAAAGCATAGCACTTAAACACGCCCTTAAGGGGGTATGACCATTTGGAGAGAGACACACCCCGGGCGTGTTCTAGGAGAGAGACACGTCTCAAGGAGGCGTGTTTCACTATATGTTGACACGTGGCACAAAAAGTTAACAGTTTGTCCATAAAACTTTGGAATTCCATGACTTTTATCTCTGGTATCCGAATTAGCTAAAAAAAATTGATTCCACACAACTTTTCAAGATCTACGTAATGACACCTCATTTTGACATATTTTATCTCTCACAAAAAAGTTCAAATTTACGATAATGATACTATAAGAATGTTTAAACCCAGATTAATAAAGAGAAAATCATTGTCATGATTAGAAACATTCTTAGTTAAATAATTAATCTATTTCTAATGTTTCTAAATTCATGTTAATTAATTAATCTATTTCTAATGCTTCTAAATTCATCTCCTTGTTTCTCTGTCAATATGTACCCATCAATTATGTGAAAACTACCCGGACGATTATCACTCATAGTTACATAATTAATCTTTTTTGTAAATTTTTCTGCATTGAACTGACAATGTTAGATATCTAGAATACAATTAGTCAACTTAAGTAGAACCCTCAAATTTACAATAAGCAATATTTTAGCTATTGGCCGCATCAAAAATTATCTTATTAATTCCTCAAATAAAATGTCATAAAGATTTGTTGCTATTTCGATTTATTGTGTGTAGTTGACGATATTCATTTTGTGGGTAACGGTAGAGGACACCATGTGCATTTATCCAAAAGCACAAAAAAGATAAGGATAAAAGGAACAGGACCATGCTTTTTTTTTTGCGAGTGAGGAAAAAGCCTTTTTTTATCTATTTTTTTCCTGTGACGTGAAAGAGAAAAATAAAAATTATGAAGAGAAAAAATAAAAGCAACTAAGAATTTCAATTTGCAACAATGGTACTATAATCATAAGGATCTTTAATAGAAATGTTTCTAATCATAACAGTGGTTTTCTCTTTATTAATCTGGGTTTAAACATTCTTATAATATCATTGTTATAAATTCAATTACTTTTTTGTAAATTGATATAAAATGTGTCAAATTTTTATTTGTCTCTTTCATGTTAGAGGAAAAAAATAGATAAAAAACGAAAAAAAGAAAGAGAAAAAACCCAAAACCCTCTGCAAAGGATTTATCCATCAATGGGCCAAGTGATAAACCACAAAGTGAGCCGACACCAAGTTGTAGGTTTTGTGATTTTTACACTTATATAGTCATCACTTGGTCTATGTCTAGCCAATGTGGTACTTCTTCACCACTACTCACTCACACTTGATTGTTTCCAACATCCTTCCCTCAAGTGTGAGGCCCAACATCATGCTCCCCCCTAAGGGTAACTTCTACGAAAGTCTTTTTTCTCTTCAAATATTAGGTTCACACCATGTCACTGTGGGGCCTTCTACTTAGCCCAGCCAAATCGTTGTCACGCCCCAAGTGGAGTGTGTTTGAGTGCTGTACATTTGTAAATATATTCAAAATAACTATATTTTCGTAATTTTTTATTAAAAATAATATTTAATTTTTTTTGCCCAACTCATGTTCTAACACATATTCTATATAAAGCTCCATAAATTAGTTTCTAACGAGCTTAATATTATCCGCAAACAGTATTCATTAAAAATTATATTACAACCTTAGCAGTAGTTGAATTTTTATAAATAATACAGTCTAGACACCAACTGAATTTTATGTGGATGGATCTTTCGGAACCAGCTGAGTTTTACTTCTGGCTCTGCCACTCTCCGCAAACCCAAAATTCCTTTCTATGTAGCACTTAAAACTAATTTAAAATGTTCCTACTTATAGAAATAAATAAATAAATTATCAATAATCTGAGGTATAATATTTGGTTAGGGATATATTTTTCTTATGTCGTAGGAAAGAAATTATTCATTAAAAATTATAGCAATAAAAGTTGTTGAGTTTTTATAAATAATACAGTCTTGAACCGACTGAATTTTAAGTGGTTGGATCTTTTGGCACTTTACTTCAGGCTCTGCCGCGCTCTCCGCAAACCCAAATTCCTTTCTATCTAGCACTTAAAACTAGTTTAAAAATAAATTAATTATCAATAATATGAGGTATAATATTTGGCTAACCCCATATTTCAGTATTAAATAAATAAACTCTTTTTTCTTACAACCGTTATTGTTGAATCGAAATCAACATAACGGTTACAAAATGACATCAAATGAGAATCGTTGATTTGATTTTAATTTATTGATAACAAAGTGGTTGTAAAAAAATGGTAAGTATAACTAACCTCTAAAAGAAATGATTCATATATCTCATCCACGATCAATATAACTTTATCCCATGCACTTACATCAACGAGGGTGGGGCACTTTGAGAAAAGGAGAGATAAAGAAAAAAATAGACTTCATCCACTTTAATATATATGAGTGTAAAAGATAAAATTATTTCGAAGAAATATTAATTCATTAAAAAGAAAATAGAGTATTTTACTTTATGGATATTTAATTTCGTATCCTCACATTTTGGTCCTTCTAATTATTTAATATCTTTGAAGCTTTCTTAGAACATCAGCAAAACAGGTTAACTTTGTCTTATATGCAATAATTAATTAAAAAATTAGAGCACGATCATGCCTCTATATCAATCATGCTCTAACCGAGAATTTAGCTGAAGCATTCTCTAATTCAACTTTGCAGTTGCAAGCAACATGATTTCGTCCCCTAAGATCAAGGAGTATTTTACGAGCAACTACAGTTTAAATATCACACACACACTGGTTAATTTATAGCAATAAGAATAGCAACCTTATTCATTGCTTTGAGAGAAATGAACATGGCCAACACAATCCTAAAGCTCACAACAATCCTCTCTCTGCTCATCCTTCTAGCCCTGCATAGTTCCAAATATGTTTCTTCAACTTACATAGATCATGATCACATAGAAGATGAAGATGAACAAGAGTATGTTCTTGACACCCCATTACCCCATCTTGGACCAAGAAGCAGGTTCTTGGCAAGCATAATAAAGAAAGGAACACATTGTGATCACGAGACTCATAATATCTGCAATGGGGTTCGAGCAAACAAGGGAAATGACTTGCTTTTCTGCTGCAAGAAGCATTGTCGTAATGTTCTTAGTGATAAGAACAATTGTGGGGTGTGTGAGCACAAGTGCAAGGAAGGAGAAAGATGCTGTGGTGGAGTTTGTACTCATGTTTTATCTAATGTGCATCATTGTGGTAAGTGCAATAAGAAGTGTTCACCTGGGGATTTATGTGATAATGGGTTTTGTAATTATGCATGAAAGAAAGTTATTTGGAAGGTAGGGGTCTAAATCTAATCTATATATTATATTATAGCAGTTTTGAGATATCAAAGGATTCTCCTGTATTTTAAATCCATTATATATATAGTTACCGTCACATATTCATAGCTTATTAATAAAGAGATTAGAGGAGAGAAGGATTGGATCAATTGGTTGAACCCCAAATTTAATAAGTGTACACATTTTACTTTTGTCAAGTGCTTAATTTCATCTGTGTAGTTTTGTTGTTATTATTGTTGTTGATATATACTCTTCATTTACGTTAATAATAGATTGTTTACTTTGATATAATTGTTGGAAATATGCCAATGAAGAATAAAGATATACTTGCCCAATATGTCAATTTAAGTTCAGTGTAAGTTATATATGCGGATTAGAGTAAATTTTTAATATTCTTTTATTAAAATTAGAAATAAGTGAGATTTATACCATATAAGAAAAAGAAAATATTACTCTCATTTTACACGATGTAATAATCACATGCCATCTCCCTTGAAAAAGACTTGCCCAATATGTCAATTTAAGTTTAGTGTAAGTTATATATCGAATTAGAGTAAATTTTTAATATTCTTTTATTAAAATTAGAAATAGTATTTCTCTTAAGAAAAACAATGAAGGAATAATTCGTATTAGTATTCACTTGTGTTGAAGCATAACATATTTATGTCCAAAATGCAATTTGCAAGCAACTTGGTGATTTTTAATTTGAAACAAAACAATTAAACAAGCTCCACAAATCAAGGACAGACTACGGAACATATATCTGTGTATATATACACAAAATAAGAAAAATAATTTTGTGCTACTTGGTTACGTACGCCAATAGCAATAGTATACTAACACCTCTAAATTGTTGGCGTAGCTGTTTAGGAAGAAATCACATATGTATGCGATACTTAGCACTGTATATAGATTGGTATACATTAATAGATACTTAGCACATTAACAAATTTCTTATTACTCTAATTACAAACATTAACAAGTAAGTAACGGTGTTTTGAATGGTTTAAGTACCTAGCTAATTAAAAATCGAACTTAACCAATTTGTTTAGGGGAGCAAACTATTTTCACCTATAAACTGTGGGATTTGATTTTCTCATGTTACATGATAATTGAATTCTTATATTGTAACTCAACTAGTGATAAACTTCATATTTATTACAAAAAGAAAAGAGAAAATTTACACATAAATTGAAGGGTAATATCAGAAAATATTTTTCCAATAAATGTAGCTGATTTAGACTAGCGAGTCAGACTTGTCATGGCGACCTCCTCTCATTGTCCCTCCCCTAAATCCGTGCTTGTCTATTACACATTCAACTATATATACATACACTATTTTATTTTATTTTACTTTTTACTGGTATAGTATACAGG
Source organism: Gastrolobium villosum (assembly GCA_032173675.1). Classification (NCBI taxonomy): domain Eukaryota; kingdom Viridiplantae; phylum Streptophyta; class Magnoliopsida; order Fabales; family Fabaceae; genus Gastrolobium; species Gastrolobium villosum. The sequence goes on along the minus strand of JAVKPL010012190.1, from coordinate 33,097 downwards.
AAAAGAAATAAGAATAGAATTGAAAAATGAGCATACGGCGAGCATCATCAAAGAGGATGACTAGTATAACAAATTCTATTTCATTAATTGTTAAATTATTTTTCTGTTAATATAAATGGTTTAATAAATTTTAATGTAACAAAATTATAATGTGATAAATTTTTAAAAGAAATATCTGGCTACTAAATGTTCATTTTATACTATAGTTCTCTCAACTTTTATAAGTATTAATTTCAAGCCTCTTTTATTTTCTATAAATGTAAAATAAAATAGTTTAGGCGTGAATTGGACCTTAAGCTTTAATATGCAGACCTCTTACTATGAAATGAAAAAAAAAAAAAAAACCTAACTTAAAAAAAACAACCTAACTAAGTTTGCTTTTCAAATGATATTTTAGTATTCTACATGTAAATTGTCAATTCAACTCAAAAGCATGCCCTTCACATAAGAGTTATTAAGCTCCAAAAGCGAGGGACGATGAAAATTGAATTCGTGATGATTTGGTCTAAGAGGTTTTGATACCATATAAGAAACTATATAAATCCAAAAACTAAAGTGTTAGGTGGAGATCATATTAATAATTTTATATTATATTTTTCTAACAGCCTCCTTACACAAAGTCACATTGGGCTTACATGGTGGACAATAAATAGGCTTGTGCTAAAAAATTCCAAAGAAATTAATTATTTATTTAAAGAATGAGGGTGATGAGAATCAAACTCATGAATATTTGGTCATAGAGTTTCAGATACCAAGTGAACTATTGTGGAGTTAGGGATACGCCTATGTCCCTCAAAAGGTGTAGTATTTCACTATGTAATGCTCAATGAGGCAATGGTATGAACAAAGCTATGGAGAGTCACCGCGAGTTTTATCTCAGGTATGACTCATGTAAGTGATAGATATATAATGCCTCTTCAGGAGCAAAAGAGCAATATACATAGGTGAAAAATATTCTCAAATGATGAGAGAGAGGAGTCATAACGGTTTCCCTAATACCCTACTGGGTGAGTGATGACGTGCATCCCTTAATGGGCTTTTGCAGGTTGGCTCACATGTATTAAGCTATGAAGGCCAGCCTACAACAAAAATTTATAGCTCGGTAGTATGTGAAGTCTAAGTGTCAAAATGTATAAGAACTTCATCCAACCATCCATAGTGTTTGATGTTTAAAATAGGATACACTTATTTGACCAACGAGTATTGAGCTTTTATGTCGGCCTTTATATTTGTCCATTCATGGAGCGCATCTTCTGTACTATAGGCGTGCCAATCACTGGGTGCGACGATGATATTTATACTATGTACTACCGGTAGTATATAATATAGATTGTAAAAGTCTTTTTCTCTCCGGTATAATAGCAGCTGACGTGGTGCATTCCTATTGGTCTGTTGTACCTACACTTGTAATACCCTAGATTTTTTGCCACTAATAATGTGTTGGCCTTCTTAACTATACTATTTCATTTTTTTTTGGTAAACACTTATACTGTACTAATTTTTATTTTTTTTTGGTAATAAATATACGTACTATTTAAATAATGAGAAAAATTATATTTACAAACTCAATTATGTATTCTCGGGATAGACTCGGTTAGGAATGCATTTCCACGGATACATAGTGTAGTTTGAAAATAACCTACCCCTTAAATCATATGTACTTAAATCATATGTATTTCTTAAAATTGTATTCTATGTGCTTCGAATTATATGTACCATGTAATATAATATATATATATATATATATATATATATATATATATATATATATATATATATATTGAAATATTGGAAGAAATTAATTGAAAAATATTTCGTTAAATATATTCATCGAAATAATTTATTCATATCATCATCCCATCTCATTGGTTTGAAAAAAATCCCCCTCACAATTTTTAAGAATTTATTTTTAAAGATGCTCAAAATATTGTGAACCACAACCTAGTTTAGCTCACCTTTAAAATATGGAAAAAACCTTTATTTTTTTAAAGAATATAAATTTGTATCATCTTAATTTTGGTGCATAATTGGTAATTTTTTATATTCTCTTTCATCCATAAAATTAAGAAATTCAAAAAGTGGTTGTAAGCATGCCATTTATATAATAACTATTGTAGTATTGCATGAACAGAATAACCCTCTCAAACTTTTGTTTGTGCAAAATAAATATAATTATTATATAAATGTGGCATGCGCATAATTAATAATAGCTTAACCCTCCGGATAAAAGAAGCACTTTGTAGGAGATTCTCTTGTATGAACCATTGAAGCAGTGAATTAGAAAGTGTATGATCTAGGTCGTCTAAAGGGTGGCCAATAAAAACAAGCTCATCAATTATGCCCTTAATTTTTTTGTTGATTTTGTATTTTTATTGATTTGTTGAAGTACAGTTCGTGGATATGCACTATAGTATATACACGATTTATATTACTTGCTTATAAGTTATTCTATACTTCTCTTCAGTCGGCCTCTCATATAACATTGACATGGTTTTAATTGGAGTGCCTTGTATTTAAATGATGTAAAACCCTTGTACAAGTTAGATACTTCTTGCACAGCTATCTTTCATATTTTATAAATTTTTATAGTTAGGCCAACCTCTTGAATTATGTTATATTGTTTGTAAATCTACCTAAAAAGTATTAATGTGATGTTACAAGGGTCTGAACGTAAAGTTAGGGACACAAATTAATTTCTTTGGCTTATATGGATTGTAATTAGTGATGGATCCAAAAATTGTGTAGAGGGGTAAAAACAATGCACAAATACAAGAAATAAGATTTAAAATATTTATGTTTAGGATATAAGATAATAACCAAAAACCATATGATTATAAAATACCAAATAATATGAAATTTAAATTGGGATTATTCCAATTTAATTAGTAATTTCGAATTTGATTTGATATTCGTTGTCAATCACAATTTGGTTTTGACAGTACTGTTATAAAAGTGTTTGTTTGGCATCAAATTGTTTTTTTCTTTCTTTTCTTTTTTGTATAGAGTTTTTTTCTCAGCAATGGCGTTATCAAACATTTGTATATCCTTTATCTTTCGAATATAAATAGCTTTTAAAATTTGCATTACTCATTTCATTTGCATCATAGGTATATCTGTGTACTCAGTGGTGGTGGGTTCATCCATCACAGAAAAATTTTTCAGTTTTATCGATCACACTATATTTAAAATTGGGAATGATCTGATTAAATTTTTTTTTTTACCAATTTTTGTCAAAAGTCCAACTCAACATAATCACAACGAGCTTATCAAAATAATACAATTGGAATATTCATTAATCCGAATAATTTAAAACAAAAAATTAATTAATTAATATTTCCTAACATAGAATAGAAGAGAAAGTTTGGCATTTGGAGAAAATGGTCAGATGAATGCTAATTTTTAATTTTACATAGATCAATATGGTTTTTTATTCCAATTAATTAGTAATTTCGAATTTGAGTTGATATTCGTTGGCAATCACAATATGGTTTTAACAGTACTATTTTAAAAGTGTTTATTTGGCTTCAAATTGTTTTTTTTTTAAATGGCGTTATCGAACATTTGTATATCATATATATAATAAATATAATTTATTAAAATCTGCATTACTCATTTGCATCATAGGTATATCTTGTACTGGTTCAACGTGAAATAAAGTGTTTCCCCAAAAAAAAAAAAAAAAAAAACGTGAAATAAAGTGTGAATAAATTTCTCTCAATTCTATTTTTCTATAAAACCTTCGTTTTTAGAATTTCAATTACCACTTTGGTATTCTCTAGATATATCACTTTTTCTTTTTTCCTTTTTCTCAAATCTGAATTGGCCGTGACTTCTATCACATGGCAGCATATAGCTTAAACTTGTCGACTTTGAGAAATTAAGGTTGAAAAGTCCTATTGGGTAAAGATAAAATTCCCAACAATCTTTCAAAAAATTCAATGTTTTGGCAAAATTATATATGTCCAAAATATGAAGCATCTAGAAGTGTAAAGTATTTTTTGGTAACACATTTTTAGAATATAGCTCGTTTATCATCATACTCCACGAAAAAAAATGCATAGTAGCCAAATAAACAGCACATTTCCTTATTCTGTGCTATGGGCTGGGCTAACTAGTTGAGTTATACAATATAAAATAGATTGAGAAAGAATGCACAAACTCTTGGTCAACAAATTTTAAGTGCATTGATAACATTGTCTCATATGATAACCAATGTGAAAGCTTCTTTCAAGATCTTGACTGAGTTAGTTATGACTCTTGATAAAATGAAAAAGGCTTAGGAAGAGCTATATCTATATCTAGCTCATTGTGATTTAGATCTGTGACATGCAATCCACTTTATCAAAAGCAGAGGTTATTTTTCATTACTATTATGTTGTCATCATTGTAGATATCTGACAAATGATAACTATTTCTAAGAGTTTGGTAGTTAGTCATTGTGCATATTTAATAGCAAACCTCAGAGAAGGACTCATAAAATTGTTAGAATAATATCCAGATTAATGTTTGTGTCAAGTGCTTAATTGGTGCCCCAAATTTGATTACTACTTGTCCAAATTCTAAACAAAATACCATGCACTTAAATATTCTAGAGACAATAGGAGTTAGTAAATGGTAATATATAACTTTAAGGATTAGGATTTGTTTAGTATAATTTTCAAGTCACTGTGGCCTCACCACAAATGAATTTTGTTCTAAAAAGTACTTTTACCTTGTCAAAGTTTATAATGCTAGGCGCGAACCCAGTTTTGGGGATGGTTTTTGTCTGCGATTACAAAGATCAGAATGGATAATGACCAACAAGATAGAATCCAATTACACCTTGAACTATGAAATCTATTGCCCAGTGTTCATCTTAAACAATGTTTTGGGTTATTCAAATATGATGAGTCTCACATTGATTGGTAATGGATTAAGTGAAATTTATATAAATGTGAGGACTCATGAATCTAATGTGTGCTCCTCCTGGCTCACCTAATAATTTCATATTCGAGCACAATTGGATATTGCTCCAGACCGGCCTAATACATCTTATGTGGAGAGAGAGAACTGAAGTCGTGTCAGGCCTCATGGTATATGCATGGAATGTCCATGGAAAAATGATAAATAAATATTGATTTGTTTTTTGTTTTCTTTTTGTAAAATATAGACACTGTTCTGCGCAAGGCAGATATGTCTAACCAGAGGTTAGATGATTGATGTTGGATTTGATGCTTTCTCTCTAGATACCTATGGATTAGGTATCTTGGGGGCAGCGAATCACTACACACTTGTATGACGGCGTTAGCCAGAGGGTGTGTGTGCGCTGAGTGGTTGCATAAAATAGGGTTTTGAAAAGATCCTCATACATGCGGTCTTTAGCTCTATTTATAGTGCTTTACCTGGGCTTGTGTTGTTTGGGCCTCCCGTGGATGTGGGCCTTACTCAGGTCCATAACAGACACATTGACTGATTGAAAAAATGCTGAATTGTTCATCGTGTTTACGTGGCCTCAAACTCATTGTCACGTGTCCAAACATAAAACGCAAGGTGTTGTAGCGTTTTTTATGATGTGACGTTTTGACAAAAAATTTAGGATTTTTTTGGAAGCGTGGCATTCCGGTAAGTTTTTGCAATAACGTGACAAAATGGTAGTTGTTCCACACGTTCCCTCTCTTGTCATTCATGAGAATGCACTTTCGATGTCTCCTTCAAAAACCTTAATCTATATCATTGCCTTTAAGAACACCTTCATAGCAATATAAGTCACCCTACAAGGGGTACAAACCTAGTTCTCACAGCAACTCAGATACCATGGAAATTGTCTTACCTAATTATTTCAAAAATTTATGTCACGGGCTTGCTGACTTCAAGTATCCCTATTTAATTCTGTTTTAAAGTTGACAAAGATCTTTAGTTAAACCTCCCCCAAAAAGAGAGAGAGAGAGAGAGAGTTGACAAACACATCTTCTGCTACATGGTAGCCAATTTTCTAAAACGCGTTGGCCTTGAAATTTTATCCAAATTTTAGATGGCAAGTTGTCCAATATTAAATAACATTCTTCTCTCTCTTTTGGTTCTTTTAAGTTCAATGATACCATTGATCATTTTCTAATAGTTATTATGGTTGTGTTCAGCATTGTTAGCTAGTTTGGGTAATAACTAGAGCTCTTCAAGTGAAAAGGGAAATTAACAAATGCATAGCAAATAATATATATCTATCTGTTTTATAACTTTATTGTGGCCTGATCTACTTTTATATGAACAGAAATAGCATGCATAAGACAGCTCTACAATGTCCTTTAGTCATTTTCAATTAGCAAGAGGTAGCATTAAGGGTTTACTTTGCAAGATTGAAGCACTTTAAAAACTTTTGAGCCGAACTATTCAAGCAAAATAAAGATGCTCTACCAATTGAGAATCAAGAACAAAGTACTAAATAGAAAAGAATATGTAAAGAACCAACTCAACCCAAAAGTTTAAGCTGTTAGGTGAGGCTACATTAATGGTTTTATATATCTCAATACGCCCCCTCACACGAGAGCTCACTGGGTTTGAAGGGTGGACAATGCACAGGCCCACCTACCTGTGCAAACAAAGAAATTCCACTTGAAAGAAAGTGGGGGGCGGCAAGGATCGACCTGGGACATAAGGCTCTGATACCATGTAAAGAACCAACTTAACCCAAAAGCTTAAGCTGTTAGATGAGGCTACATTAATGGTTTTATATATCTCAAGAGAATATTCAAAGCAACATGCAATATTTTATCACAAACTCTTTAGTTTATAAATCACCAATGCAATCTCACATTCATTCTTGTCCTTGCCTTCAAAACAATGGCCAAAATGCTTTTCAAGCTAACAACTGTTCTTTCTCTGCTCATCACTTTATCCCTTCACTGCCAAATGGCCTTCTCAACAACTAACATACATGGTGATGATGATAGTGATGAAGAGTACTATGAATTGGATACCCCTTTGTCTCATTTAACATCAAGAAGCAGGTTCTTGGCAACTACAATAAAGAAAGGGGCACATTGCAGCCCCACAGCTTACAATATCTGTAATGGGGTTTCAGCAAAAAAGGGGACTCAGTTGCTTCAGTGTTGCAAGAAGAAATGTGTCAATGTTCTTGGAGACATGAACCATTGTGGTTGGTGTGGGAAAAAGTGCAAGCAAGGAGAGCGTTGTTGCAATGGAGTTTGTACAAACATTTTGTACAATGTTCATAACTGTGGCAAGTGTGACAAGAAGTGCAAACATGGGACTCCATGCTGGATTGGGTTTTGTGGATATGCTTGAAATTTATTACAATGTTAGCTTTTGCTCAAGCAGTTTGAATTATATATCAAATGATTCTTTTGAATATGTTAGTATTTGATTTTCAAAGTGGTTAACTTTTTGTTTTTACAATGTACTCTTTTTTTGGGTTGCTTTATGACTTTGGTGCATTTGATTTGCTGAGAATAAAGACAACACCCAAAAAAAATTGTGTTTTATTGATTGTTCAAATACTATATAAAGGAAGAACACAAATATGTAAATATTTGTTACCTACTGAATCAATTTATAAAATCTTATCCACCGTGCAAAAAGAGAAATAGACGGCTATAGTAATTTTATAGGGGGAAAGATATTATAACAATCAACTAATGTTACTACCAATGAATTTCACCATTAGATCGATTATGTTGATCCAACGATTATATTTATTTTCATCTTTGTATGGTTATGATTCCTCATATTTAATACTTTATATTTATTTACACCTTTGTATGGTTATGATTTCCTCTATTTAATACTTTCACATTAAATATGGGGAATCATAACCATACAAAGATGAAAATAAATATAACCGTTGGACCATAATCGATCTATCGGTGAAATTCATTGGTAGTAACACTAATTAGTTGTTACAATATCCTACCCTAATTTATTGCATGTGAAATAATGCACAATACAAATAATATTATAATAAATTTTATATTATTTCATTCATGTATATCACAAAACTTATAATCTTGTGAATTGATCATCAAGCAACTAGTAACACGTTCCTGTGCTCTAGTTTATTTTAGTTTGTATAATATCGTGATCAGAACAATTAGCCACTAAACGATTATTCCAATTTTGGTAGACTTGCATGCACGATACAAGTTGATGTGTTATGTCAACTCATTAATTAATGCTCAATATTCATGCTTGGTTTTAAAATTTCAACTATACCTCTTTGGTCATTGTTAAATTGTGATTGGGTATGTCGACTCTTCTGTTCTCTCCCATACATGATGGCACTTTGCCTGAAAATCCATCATTTAGAATTACAACATTAATTCACATGTAATAATATAAAATCCATCACTTTGGACATGTCAAAATCAGTTAAAACTCTTACGAAATTATTACTTAATATTTCAAACAAACAAAAAATTATCCTTCATATGATTACATGTGAATTAATGTTGTAATATCATCCGGTTCAATTATTTAATTTAAAAGTTGAACCAGTTAAACCTAAACCGGATATTTCATCAGTTCACTCTCTAGTCCAATTTTAACAACATTGATCACATGTGACCATATATTTTTACCCACCACTTGCTATATAAGCGTGGTGCAGTAGCTATAATATATTTCAAAGAAAATTATATTAAAAGAAAGATAATTGATCAATTACTAATTTTTATCAACTTATTTAAATATATATATATATATATATATATATAAATATGGAAAAAATATTTTTACAGCCACTTTAGATAAGCTTATCTACAACTACCCTTTTATAACTATGTTCTCTCGGGAGAACATAGTTATAACACGAAAGTTGTTTTTTTCTCTCTCTCACGTCAACAGACATGTTCTGAAAAGTAAATGAGAGAAAAAAAAAAAAACTTATAACTATGTTCTCCCGAGAACATGTTGTAAATGATAGTGTGGATAAACAACCCCCATATATATATATATATATATAGAAACTGTGGAGAAAGTTAAATAAAAAAAATTAACATCATTATCTATCAGCCAATCCACTTTTAAAATCTTAATGGAATAACTTGAAAAATATATAATTCAACACCATCTCTATCAATTAAAGAACAAGATTGTAATCATATGAAACAAAATTTTCCTTCACCCCATTATTTTTACCTGTGGTTTGTAAATAACATTAATAGACATCACTTCAGTAACAATATAACATAATCAAATAGGAAGATATGAACATTTACAATAACAAATGAAGATGAAAGTTCTGTCTACACTTTTTCTTTGTTGCTTTTGCACAAGACAACTACAAATACCGAATGAGCTCCACCGCAAACTTTCCTTTCTTTGTGGAGTTTATTTCTCCAATCTGAACCAACCAAAATGAAATAAAAACATAACTGAAAATGCTAAATAGTATATCCAAAGTTTCAGATGATCCTTACCTTTAATCTTCCCATGCCACTAACTGATACAATATCTCCACTCTTGAGCGTGGTTCCTTTGGTAGTAACTGGGGTCCAGTTGATACGCACATCACCATTGCTACATGCATGATATGCATAACACAGTTATCGTGTAAATAATTAAAATATATCAGTTGCTGTTTTAAGCAGTAACACTTCTATATCAAGTGACATAATTACGAAGCAAGCTCAAACCAGTATAACATATTCCAAAAAGCTAGAGAAGTCTCTGCAGTTTTATGCGCAAGCATACATTTTTAGATATTGCCCAAGATGCTAATTATGGGTGTACATGGTTCAGTTCGGTTCGGTTTTCTAAACCTAACCAAACCGAACCTGAAAAGTGATTCGGTTCAGGCAAATTGAACAGGTTTTAAAAAGTGATTCGGTTTTTGAACTGGACTGGAAAAATTGTTCCTTCTTAAACCGGTTCGGGAAAATATGATGTGGTTTGATTCATTTGATTTTTTTACACTCCTAAATATTGTTATGATTCAGTTCGGTTTTTAGCCCAAATTGAACCGAATTGATAAAATGGTTTGGTTTTTGAACCATTTTGAAAAAACGGTTCGGTTCTTGAACTGGTTCAAAGAAATAGTTCAGTTCTTGAACCAATTCAAAAAAATGTAGTTCTTTTGATTTGGTTTGGATCAATTTACAATTCAATTCAGTTCATTTAGTTATTTTGACACCCCCCATTGCTGATGTGATTAAAGCTAATCAAATTCAGAGACATGTAATTTATTTATGCATACATTTTCTTATATTTCTATAATCAGTACAATGTTCACCACTGACAATTGTTTTTGTCTCACAAAGCATTAACAGAATTCAAATAGGATTCAGAAAACAAGATCTCATGGACCAGTGCACAAAAGCTATAGGCAATCAACAATTTACAAATAAGTTGGGAATTACCAACCTGATCATGTCAACTAGCTTTGAACGCGAAATCTTAAATCCAGCACTAGCCAGTGCATCAACTCTTAGTGATGCTTCTATAGCTTTGAATGATTTTGTTCTGCACAACAAACCAACAATATTGGTAAAGTCTGACTGACACACTTAAATATTATGAGAACTTGAGACCGGGATGAATACTGCACCTTGGTGGTTCATAATCAATAGAAATTAATGGTATCTTGCTGCAAGATACCGGAACATTACGAACCTGAAAAAGAAGAATGCAATTAGAACATGAATAGTATCCAATAATACAATACAGAAACTGCTTAAAATTGGTGTGATATTATGAAGCACTTTGCTTCAAACAGACCTTTATAAAATGAAGAACTCTTCTGACACAAGGGAAGACATTCTATTATTAGACAATCCACACCACCTCAATATACGTAAATAATTCCATTATTTGTTAATAAAAAGATTATCTGCAGAGTTCACTTCAAGAGCCAGTTCTAGGGTTTATTTTTATTCTAATTTTCAGAACCAAAGGGCAAGATGTAACTGGTCTGTTCACAAAAGAAGCAAAGATACTTGCATATTGCGCCATACCTGCATCTGATAAATTTCAGCTATATTTGTTCCAATTTGCCAAATACTCCTAGGCCTAGCTACTAATTATGACCAATCTAATATCTTTCCCATTTTTTGTTCCTGAAATGTATCAGATTAGATGCTAAAGCATGATAAAATGGCTCTGAAGCACACTGAAATGTTTGAATTTTTTAGTTTAGTAGTTTTTGGAATCGATATATACATATATTGTTATAAATAAGCTTTAGTAATTGTTGAAATATATAAAACCATTAATGTAGCCTCACCCAACAATTATGAACATTGTACAAAATATATGTACAAAATGTTTGTACAAACTCCATTGCAACAACGCTCTCCTTGCTTGCACTTTTTCCCACACCAACCACAATGGTTCATGTCTCCAAGAACATTGACACATTTCTTCTTGCAACACTGAAGCAACTGAGTCCCTTTTTTTGCTGAAACCCCATTACAGATATTGTAATCTGTGGGGCTGCAATGTGCCCCTTTCTTTATTGTAGTTGCCAAGAACCTGCTTCTTGATGTGAAATGAGACAAAGGGGTATCCAATTCATGGTACTCTTCATCACTATCATCATCACCATGAATGTTAGTTGTTGAGAAAGCCATTTGGCAGTGAAGGGATAAAGTGATGAGCAGAGAAAGAACAGTTGTTAGCTTGAAAAGCATTTTGGCCATTGTTTTGAAGGCAAGGACAGGAATGAATGTGAGCTTGCATTGGTGATTTATAAACTAAAGAGTTTGTGATAAAATATTGCATGTTGCTTTGAATATTCTGTTGAGATATATAAAACCATTAATGTAACCTCACCTAATAGCTTAAGCTTTTGGGTTGAGTTGGTTCTTTACATAGTAGAGCCTCGTTTTTGCTGCCCACACTTTATTTCAAGTGGAATATATACATATATTGCCCAGTTATAAATATATAAAACCATTAATGTAGCCTCACCCAACAGCTTAAGCTTTTGGGTCGAATTGGTTCTTTACAGTAATATTTATTTATGTGAATATAAATATGTCGTTTATATTTTATTTTGAATAGTACCCCATACTGGTATCCTAGATTTTTAAAAATACTTGTACCCCAGGATTTTGGAAACAACATTCACATCCACATCAATGATATAATTATCAAATATTTATTACTACAATTACACAACTATTTCCTCTTGCAAAAGCGGGGGTGTTGATAATTGGATACTGATGTTTATTACAATTACACAACTATTTCCTTTTGTGCTGATAATTAGATGTTTATTATGAGAGGTAAACTTCAAAAAGCATGAAAAGAAATAACGCTACCTTATCCAATGATGACATAAGAAATTCAACAAGTTCTGGTACAAGAAGTATCTGAGCACCCCGTTCTCCCTGGTTAGCAAAGGCAACAAAATAAACAGAACAAAAACTATTTATTTGGATAAATACAACCGAAATGGTCAAATAAATCTCACAATAAATGCAAATAAGAAAATGTAATCCCAGTCATGTCCATAAACTTAAATTGCAGCTAACCAACGGATCATCAACATAATTGCCACCTGAGGTCAGCTTTCTTCCTAATGTTGCTTTTCTAGACAGAATTGAACTTTTTCTCTCTATGCCACAATGATTTGACTTTGTTCAGACCCATTGTATGAATATTTTTCATTATATACACTGTATTGATCTAAGTAGAAGATAATAGAAATATTGACTCATCAAACAACAAACTGAAGTCATTAATTAATATTGGAATTAGAATAGGATCCACAAATAGAGAGCTCATTAGATGGCAAATTCTTGTGTAATATGTAACAAGTTGTAGGTTTGATGTACTAGTATTATCACTGAGGTATATTATATTTCCATTAAACTTCAAATCATATTTTCTTCAACAGAGCTTCATTATTGATGGATTAGATAAAAAAAGTCTTTTCAAATGCAAACAAATTGTGAAATCGTGTAATATGAATTACGTGTCAGAAATAAAAGAAAACTATGCATACCAGAAAGGCATGTTAGAAGCTACTAATGTTCATACAACCGCCTTAGCTGTTCCTTGTAAAAATGCTACTTTTCCTCAGTCGGATATAAAACCTCATATGAATATGGTTAAGTAATGATACTATTAAAAATTCTGCCCTTAGTACCCTTCGGTGCACAGAACACAATTTCAAACAGAAATTGCTTGCAAATAAAAAAAAGGAATACCTGCATTATAATATCTCCAAGTTTCTCCCTGGTAATTCCTGTACCAAGAATTGAGCCAAGGAAGTCACCATGGGAACAAGGCTCAAACTGGAAATTACCTGTAATGCTGAAAAGAGTAATTTAATGTAAATATTAGGAAGGACATCTAGGAACATCAATATGGATGTGGTGAGCTTGACAATTTTGGTAACAAAAATTATAAGATTTACCTCAATGCTGAGATAATATCTGGATCACTTGTCAATTCTTCTGGATGTCCAACGGAAATCCGACAACGTTCAGCCTAGAGAATATATAATGTTAACATACAAACACAGATAACTTGTATCAAGGGAATAGAAAGCACTTATCTAGACATTTACCTGTGGGTAACCTCCTTGAGCAATTGCTTTCACTTCCGCTACTTTTTCCAATACTTGCATAGATTCTTTCAGCAATGGAGGGGTTAGAAAATCTGTATGGAGAACCTCTCGTCTTAATGATGCTCGTCTAGCCTACAACAAATAGACAACAACCAAGCTAAGGATTGAATAATGTTTTATGGGGTAAGATTTTAACACATACAATGGTCCAAAGGCCCACGCAGACCTCAACATTTCTGCTACAGGAAATAAACATTTGAAACTTTCATGAGAAGAAAAAAAGGAGTTCCAAGGTTGAGAATCATCACATGCTTAAGGTAAACCTAGAATGACATGTAAATGGACCAGGTAAAAAAAAAAAAAAAGTACCATCTCAAGAATATGCTTCACTTCTTTAGTGAGACTTCTTTCACCTACTCCCTTGAGTAACACATCAACTTCTCCCTTTAAAGCTTGTACTGTCTGGTTTACACCTGAAGCTTCATAAAGCATTAAAAATGTGAAAACTGGATCATGATTGAGAATCGCAAACAATAGATTTAGCTTACAGGAATACATACTTTAATAGACATTAAAAAGTGAAAGAAGTCACGAATATTGCTTCTCCATCACCCAGACCAAAGGATAATACCTAATTGCTCGGTAGTCTAGGAAGGGGAACATACAAGATTTAAAATGAAAATTTCCTGATCAGAACCATTACTGAAGTATCCCTGACATGGGCATTATCACCGGCACTAATAAGGACTCTAGATGAAACTAGAACAGTCTTTTACAAGTTTTCCCAGTGCTAAGAAAACTACTTGGGCAAAACATGAAGTCCTCAATTTGTTGGTTTATTATAGCTACGCATGGAGATAGCCAGACAATTGGGCCAACAGGGGTAGTCCAAAACACCATGGAGATATGCTTCAATGAACTTACTAAGGAAAGCACACCAGTGGCCTAACAATAAGTTTTAACCCAGAACCTTAAAGCATAAGGTTCGTGGATCCTTTCACTTTAAGCCTCATCTTGTTCATTCACATCTAATGTGAGACTCCTTCACTCACAATTGAATTCCCAACAATCTCTTCCGTAAGGGTGAGTCCTCTATACTCCTAGTGCAAAAGCCTTTCTTGAGTATTCAATGATAAAAGGTCTTTCCATGAGCACACCAAGCCTACTTTTCCACGAGTCACATAGCTTACCATTACCAACATGTTGCAACTATTCATTTGACCCAGCCACTTCTTAACCACCATGTTCTTGCTCGTCACCTAGAGCTAGCCAGCTACAAACCATACTTTCAAAAGCCAAATTATACATGTTACCATTCATTATCACTCACCCAGTCACATCTCCATGCATGTTCCAGCATGTCACTGGGTAGGGGCCCTTGCTCATACCACTTATGAAGCACCGACTCCGACATGGCGTTTTCGATACGTTCCAAATACGTTCTCGATACGACCATTAATTCGTCGATATGATACAATACGTTTCCGATACGCATGTCAGATACGTTGGAAAAAAAATCGGAGTAACGGTGCTTCATAGCATACCACCATTCATCAACCATTTTTTCTTCAATAATAGTCTAGTCAGATCCGAACCATAAGCTCTCATCCCAGGTAAGACCATTAAAATTATTATCTCCAGAGTTATGTACTCCCCCAGATGGCCCAACACAGACATCACTGCTCAAGCTGTATTACATTCCAGGCAGTGAGATGGGGGACACTGATCATGGCTTTAGTTCATTTGGTTAATTGACCAGTCAAGCACTCCATTGAGATTCTATTCTAAGACTGAAGTTTCCCTTATAACACACAAAACCTCAGCATTAAAGCTGATAATATGTCTTTCAGAGTCAAAGTCCCTTCACCTCTATTACAGGTGTAGTAAAAATTATGACTTTGAGCAATAAAAAGTTTTACACAATCAGTAACACAGAAAGAACACTGCTTGCCAAATTACAAACAGCAAGTTTCCAACTTGATCATAATTTATGAAACCCTTTTGTCCATTAAGCTGTATTTATTACCATGTTCAGTTGAAGACATACTCTAAATTCAAGCACCTTGAAATTAAAATAACGGGCAATTATTTGCATTCTCGAGTCAGGTCAAAGAACAATTTCTTTAGTCAAAAAGATTACATTTTTAAATGATTGAACATAAAGGGTATGCAAACAACATCGACAAACATATAGCACCAGAAAAGAAAAAGGAGAAATCAAATGGATAACGTAAGTAGAGACCTGAAGAAGAAACGGAGAGAGGAAGAGAGGAAAGGGTCCTTTGGAGAGAGAGGTTGGAATTGGTGGGGAGAATATAAGAATGAGAGAGTGCAAAAGCGTGAGCTACTCTTCTTAGACACCATGCAGTTCCAAAACTAGTGGCACCAGCCATGAATTAGCTCTGTTTCTCTGTCTCTCTTAAGGTTAGATTAGCTCTGTGTCTATACAATTTTTATTTATTTATTTTTTCGGTAAGCTTGTGTCTATACTGTATAAAATTTGGAACATCAATCAAAATGTTATTATTTGGCAAAAAATTTATCCAATTATTTGGCAAAAATTTTATCCAAATATCACGCCACGTATTTCGCTACTATCCGAAATAAATTACGTTCGTCAGTAATTTTATGAGACGTGTCATATTTTTACAGAAAAAAATTAACTAGACGAAATTTATTATTAATGGTGACAAATTTGATATGCAGTATAACTATGGGTAACAAAATTATAGGCGAACATAATAGCGAATTAGTCGACCGATAGTTTGATGAAAAATACTGTTTCGGTGGCATTTGATAAAAAATTTGCCAAGTGCTTTGATTTCCATACAATTTTATATAAGGTACCTCTCGCATCAGGATATCCTTTAAAAAAATTATATAATATTATGGATAGTTTATAATTATTTTTATTTTTATATCTTATAATTATGTATAGTATATAATTATAATATTAAAAAAATTATATCTCTTATAACTATATTCTATCCGTAATATTTTTTTTTTTCAAAAATTCCTGCAATATAATTTTTGGGTTTTATAATTCACATGTAATATGAGAGTTTGAACTTTCCTACACACCCTTCGATTGTCATACTGATAAGGGTCTCACGTATGATTTTTTCTAACACATGGGTCCCACGTGCTTTTTATCTCTATGACATGAGATTTCAATTCTCATGTATGAGAATTATAAAACCCATAATTTTTATATTTGGCTTTTATATATATGCCCTTCATTGAAAAAAAAAATAGTATATAGCCAAAATTTAATATATACTGTATATAGAATTTAATATATAGCCCTTCTTTGAAATATATTTAATATTTTTCTTTATCAAATTTTATTTATTTTGTGAGTTATTATGAATAGAATTTATATAAACAAGGTTAATAAAATTAAACAAGAGACAAGAATATTAATGCTAAAAAAATGATCGAAACTTGTATTTATAAAAGGGGAAAAAAAGACGTGTGACATATATTATAACGAATTAAATCATTTATAAGAAACACAAATATCTAAAGAAGAGATGTGCAGCATTCAAATAAAGGAAATAATATAATGACTACGCCACTTTCATGAAAAACTCAAAATTATTATATAATAATGTCATAATTCATCTATAGAGATCAAAAGGAAAAGGTGAAAATAGTAAGCGAGGTTAAGCTCCACCTAAAAATCAAGGTTCCATGTGACTAAAAGCTCACCGCTTCAATATGTAGATTTCTACATACTATTTCTATGGTTGTTTGCATAAATTTAAATTTTCTAAATAAAGGCTTGTAAATATATATTTAGTAGCGTGCGTACATTTTCTTATTAGCAACCACATTTCAAAACTAGATCCACATTTCAAAACTAGATGTGTTAAGGTTTACACGTCTCTGTCTAACATGTTATATGGTTAAAGAAGTAACTTTATTCCCATCATATGGTTGAAGGAATAACTTATGCTGCCAACTTCAGGAAAGCAATGTAAAATTCACCATATCAAAATAAAAGGCATCATAAA
Source organism: Gastrolobium villosum (assembly GCA_032173675.1). Taxonomy (NCBI): domain Eukaryota; kingdom Viridiplantae; phylum Streptophyta; class Magnoliopsida; order Fabales; family Fabaceae; genus Gastrolobium; species Gastrolobium villosum. The sequence continues at coordinate 15,577 of JAVKPL010012190.1, read as the reverse complement.
TTGAGGATGTTCTCCAATTTTAAAATTTTCATTTACAGAGGCATAATTTCAAATTTTCTTCAAAAAATAATTCATTCAAACAAAAAAGTCAACGTACTAAGTCACCATAATTTTTAGAAAAATAGTAATTAAGAAATTAAATTAAAAAATACCCTGGAAAAATCATTATAAAAGCATTTTTTTTTTTCTAAAAAAAGCTTATGCATCAAGGCATGTTCATCCTCTCAAAGAGATTTTGTTCTATAACATTAAATACTATATAAGCAACATGCAAAATCTCTCTTAGAAGTTTTCAGTATATCATGGTATCATTCCTCTAACAAATGAACCATAAAAGACAAATCCACAGGTAAACATCACATGAAATCTCAACAAAATTTGAAAATACATAAAAGTCAAGCTAAATGTATGCAGCTTCTCCACAAGTTCCCCAAAGAGGATGTACAGAACATAAATAACTTAGGTTATCCTCACAAACCTAGCCACCCCACTAAGAAAATTGGTCTTGTAGCTCCTTCCAGATTCTAAACTTTTCTCAGATAAGATAAGTGTATCCAAACACCAACAACAGCACAACTAACACAGCAGCAGCAGATGCAAATGCAACCCATATCCAGTAATTGTTAGACCTCTTGCGCTTGAGAATGACTTTTGGAATTGATTCCTGGCCTTTTGCTCTACCCCTTGACCTAAAACCACTCTCCTTTGGAACCTTTTCTCTGGCTGAAGCTTCAACAACATTATCATTAACCTTTTCTTGTTCAGCCTCAACTTCTGCTTCTTCCTGTTCCTCCTCAGGATTGGAAACAGCAGCTTTCTTCTTGGCTTTCTTCTCACGGTCCTAAAAAACATTTTCAGATTTTGTAAAACATATTTAATGTTTAAAAAGAAAGAAAGACGCGCGCACGCACGCACGCGCACACACGTGTGTGTTTGTGTTTATATATATATATATATATATATATATATATATATATATATATATATATCAATGGAAGGAGAAAAAGAATTGCATAGAATTGCATCAATAATGAAATCACCTTAAGCTTCTTCTCAGCTTCCTTTTGTGCTCTCAGAGCTGCTTTGGCTGCAGCTTTCTCAGCTAACTTCTTCTTCCTTTCCAAGGCCTGCTTTGCTTTTGCAATCTCCTCTTCTCTTTTTTTCTCTTTCAACATTGCAGGATCAATTTCGGGCTCTTTGACAGAGGTCTCCTTCCGGGGCAATTCAAATTCATATTCATTGGTTTCAGCTAAATCCTTATTATCAGCCTCGGATTTCGAATCTCTCCCTTTGATTTTGGATTCTTTGTGAGAAGGCAAAGTTTCTTGTGGAGAAGGCTTAGGCTCCTCCTTTGGCTGTTTTGGGATGATTTTTGATAATGCATTAGTTTCAGCACGTTTTGGTTCTTCCAACAGTGGTTTTTCATCTTCGTTCCTTATCCGTCCATCCCTACTACACTGCCGCATATCCAGTGATGGCAAAATTCTTTTCTCATAATCATTCCTAAAAGTCTTGTCACTGTTCCAGAGTGACATAAATTTCTCTTCCTAGAACCAGGGTCAAAAAATAAGATTCACGACAACCCATCACAGTCAAGAAAAGCAGGAAAAAGGTGATCAGATGGTTAAAATGCAATGCCATCATTAAAATTGGATAGCTTCAAAGAATGAATATGATAGGAACCGAATATTGTATTTTAAGGGATAAACCCCCATTAAAATGGATCAAATCACTCAAAACTGGACAAACCTCTGTCTTTGAAAGTTCCTGAACAGCGTTAACATCTTTCTTTGCAGCCAGCTCCCGTACTTTGTTCATAAGTGTACGACTTTGGTAAAAATAGGTGTTCTGTAACAAGATATTATTAATTGAAATTCAGAAATTATTCTGCAGGGATCATAGCACCGGAAAAAATAAATGAGTTTATAAATAATGGCAAAAATTACTAGAAATTTACAACAGCAAGTTTCCCAAGGATGTTTAGATGAAATTTACATCAAGGACGAAATTATACTTGACTGGGTTCGTAACAATAGATATGCTAAATAATTTTCAGTTTGGTAGAACTCAAGATTCTTGTTACATTGTCAACTAAATTTCTAAAACAGCAAATTTCACAAATAGTATGATTAAAAAACAGGAGGGAGTCATTGAATGCTACATATTGGAATAATTAAGAGGAAAATTGAGGATGGAAGTGACCATACCACCATATTTTGCATTCAATCTCTAAAAAATAAAATCTTTTCATACCAAATAAGATGAAAATGCAAAAATAAGGTTCATGGAAAACAATTTTGAACCTCCCACTCCACTTTCTCGACCAAGCACCAAGTTAAAATCAAAACCATCCCATCTCAATCCATTTTGCATTTGCTGTATTCCACATCCTCATTTCCACCTATTCTACCAAGCACACCCTAAAACAATTGCACTGGAGTGAGAATTAGATAGTGCTCATATTTAAAGCAAAACATACACCCTCATCGCGCTGTTTTCTCAGCTGCTGAATGCTCTCAAAAGCTTGTTCCCTCTTCTGAGTAACAGCAGTCAGTTCTTCCTGTATAGACTGGATATCCTTGTCTATGGTACTCAGTAAATCATCAATTTGCTTGATTTTGGACCGAATTGCTTGTCTCTCCTTCTTCACTTCATCCAAATCCCCACCTATATTCTGCAATGACAAATAATTTCTCAAGAACCTTTTGAATAATACACATTTAAAAAAATTCAGAACACTTTTAACCAAAAAGAAAAAACTCGATTGCTCAAATATAAACAGAACTATCTTACCTTAACCTTATCTTGAATGGCTTCTTTCTGCCCAATAGAATCCTGTAACTTGGCCCTCATTGCAGCATTAGCAATAACCTTCTCCCTTGTCCCCTCAAGCTGCTTGATTTCTCGGAGGATTTGTTTTTCCTCAGTCAATGGAATGCTCTCATGCTGGATGCGGTATTGCATGCTGTATATCTGCATCCATCAAAGCATATGGGAGTAGTGGTGAATGGAGAATATATGCAAGGATAAACTACAATACAGACAAAGTGAAGAACTCTGGATTAAAAAAAATATGGACTCATAACATACAATGTCATTGAGTTCCTCCTCAGATGAGCATATACCACCCCGACCCACATTATTTGCAGTGCGCAGCTTGCCCAGTGCCTGCTGCAGAGGTTCTATCTCTTTTATTTTCTCATCCACAATACTCTGATATTGCCTACTGTCACCTCTTAGAGACTTAATCTGAGAAATCAACTCTGCTCGTTCTGCCTGCAGTGAAGAGTAAAGACCAAATATGCAATTATATTAGATGTCTGTTGAGAATGAGTCTGTCAGTTTATGTCACTCCACCAATATAAAACATTCATGAAAAGGACAGCCATTGCTAAGTGATATGCAAGTGATGCTACTTTTTTTAATATATATTTCAAGACATAATTTCTCCAGAAAACTTCATTCAACGACTATTTTTACATGCTAGCCAGCTCTATGTTCGAAAAGATTCCAACATCAATCATTATACACTCTAAAAATATGTCCTAACATTATATACATCTTCGTCCATATTTCCAACCATAGAGCTGTTAAGCTGATACATAAGAAAAAACCCATCCTTACACAGAAAAAAGTGTTTCAATTTTTCTTACAAACACAACACAGCTGCAAGTTCTTGCCCTAAAGACCATATTTCCCATTTCAAGAAATAGGGATTACTAGCAAAAAAGGACTCCCATCAATACGCCCAAAAGGTGTTTAAGGTAGACACGGTTATATTCAAACTAACCTAATGATGGCGAGGAAAGGTAATAATGAAGAGTTAACAACTACGTACTTTGTTTTTAACTGAAAATATATAAGTGGACAAGCACTGCAATAATAAATCCGAGAATTTGATAACGTCCTATACGAAGACATAACGCGGTATGCCTGTCAGTGTCCAACGTCATACGAAGACTTTGCTTGACATTTGACAGTTAGAGGAAGAATATGACAAGGAGAAGGACAAAAGGAGTGTGTTGATACACACCCCAAGGTAGTCAAAAGGCAAAATGTGTCCTTAAGGTGCTAGGGGATTTCAACCCTTAAGTCGAGAGGGACCAAAATACATATGCCTTACTAGAGAATGGCATTAACATCGGAAAATAGATTATTTGACTCTTTTGCATTAATTTTCCAAATAAATTAGCATTTCAAGCGTAACCGTTATAGTATAAACAAAATATTAAATGCTCAATTTAAAGAACTCTCAGCTGCTTGCTGCTTAGAGTCCAAACGGCCAACAACAAACAACTAGTTTTTTTAAACAATACGAATATTTTATCTACGTTACTACATTATCATAATAGCATCACGGTAAGGAAGTTAGACAGCTTCACATTTACGGTTATTTATAGTTATGAATAAGACACGCATAAGGCGCTAACCCCCCTTCTGAGGCCTTGCTTTGGCGCCTTGGACTAAACTGACACATCCTACTTTCCATTAAAAGCAACTAAAACTTTAACAAGCAACCATGACGTATTATTCTCAACTCACCCGCTTTGCCTTAAGTGCTTCAGTGATCTCAAACCGGATTTGATTTTTCTTGCTAATTTCTTTATCAAGCTGATCAATTTTAGATTTGATGATTGGATCATCATAAGGCCGGCACCTGGCAAAATAGAAATTATGAATCTGCACAGGTGCAGGCCACTCTTCAACAGCATCTTTCCGGGCATTGGATTCTGAAACATCATTCTGTTCCACTTTAGCAGCTTCATCTCCATGAGACCCAAATTTGATAGGCTCACCAGCTCCCAGATCTTGTTCCAGTTTTCCATTCTCCTTTTCATGCAAAACAGGTTTGCCTCCTTCAGCACCGTTCTCTAATGGTCCTTGAACCATCTCAAATCCCACAACCTCAACTGCCATGGCTCCAACTACAAGACAACCTCACAACCCAACAAACCTAATTCCAAACCAAAAAACAATATATATGAAAAAATTCAGAAGCACGTAGAATTCAATAGTTTGATACACAAGCTCAATAAGCAGGTACACAAATTCTAAATCATGAACCAAAAAGAAGATTTTTTAATTGTTATTATCAAATGAAGAAGACATGCGCGTGAGTGTCTGGGGAAGGGAATCGAGTCAAGCCTTACCCCCACTTTTTGCGGAGAGGCCGAGTCGAAGCCGGGACCTTGAACATCACGGTAAGCATGCTTACCACTGAGCCAAACCGGCCCTTCATGCATACATATATATACACGCACAGAAATATACATATGAATAATGTTTGAAAAAAACCACAGAGCATATGCAAAACAAAGCTATATGAAACCCCATTTGGTCAAATGAATACATGAACTCCATCAATTTGATCACAAACAACCAATCCCAGAAGGGCATGTAAAATGGACAAAGGGATCTAAGGATTACAATCTTCATCTCAAACATGCAAAGGAAATGAATCACAGCTCGGATAGACGATCTTAAAAAAAATCTGATTTTTTTTTGTGGGGGGATAAAAATCACAACTTGTTCCATTACCAAACCCAGCATGCAAATCCAAATCACAGGAAATGGAGACAAAAGACAACAAAATAAAATTCCAAAAGGGCATGATCTGAATACATTGAACGATCACCCCACCAATGATGCACTCAAAAAGACAAAAACTTTGAACCAAAAATGAAACAACAGAACAAACTAAAAATTGCACAAGCAATAACAGAAAAGTATACCAGTGTAGAGAATGAAGGAGATTGCAGAGAAGAAGACCCCTCTTGGAAAAGGGTCTCCAAATCCAATTCCAAATTATGGAAAAAAAAAAAAAAAAAAACCTCAGATCTCGTTCTGTTTTTCTTGTCGGGCCCGTGTGTCCAGCCCCTCTCTGTGCACGCTTAATCAAACCAGTTCCGGAGAGAGAAAGAGGAAGAAAGATGGAGAGAGAGACAAAGAGAAAGAGAGAGAAAGTAGAAACTACTACATATTACTGTGCCCAATTTATATAAACACAAGATAAAGATTTTTTTTTTCAGGTTCAGCAGCACTTCGCAACCTCAATTTCTTCAAACAGTAAAAAAGTTCCACTTCTATTAAATGATATAATTTATATCCTTTTACTTCTCATAAAGAACCGGAACTGGCGTCTTTATTTTTTATCAACACTCTTTTTTTTTTCTTTATCTATCTCTTTCTCTATCTTAAAATGATATAATTTTATATTTTTTAAAATGACACACATTTTACACCTTACAAAAAAATTGAAAAAGTAAAAATGTTGGACTAGCTTTTTTTATGGTTATATTTATCTCATGTTACATAGAAGCCAATTTTCTACACACACAAAAGAGGTGTCTGTCCCACTTTTATTTTTTATTTTTTTCTCCTCTTAGATGTGGATCTCACTTATACTTTTGTTTCTATCACATGAGATTAATTTTTTCCTACAACATAAGAAAATTATTTCTTTTTTTATTGACACTTTTATTTTAAGGATCTTTTTAAGATTTTTTTTTTCTTTTTTTAGAAAAAATAAAAAAAGTTCTGGGTTTTGCAATTTTCGTCCTATCCATAGTAATCGTTACCGTACAATACACCATATGATTCAGAAAGGCATATCATAGGGTAGAGTGTATTAGAAAGAGATTTGAATCGAATAATATGATAGTTGATGTATATCATTAAATATAAAAATTAAATCAAAATTTTAATATAAAATAAAAATAAAAATTTGATTTATATTTAAAAGATAAGAAAAAGTTAAAATCCACCCATATTATTATTTTTAAATTATTTACTTAAGAAAATTCTAGTAATAGTTATCCATGTACTACGCGAGTGAATTATTTAATAATGTAAATAAAGAAATGAGGTAATATAATATAAGACTTTATTTCCTCTATATAAGGTAAGATAACTATTGTCTCCTACTCTTACTTTGATTTTAGTAAAAAAAAAAATTAAGTAAAGTGGGTGAATTCCACCATTTATTCTATGTGTAGGAGATAAGATTTCTCTTACCTGACATAAGAGAAATAAAACCTATATAACATAAAGGCAATAGTCAAAAATGATTAATGTTTTCAGCTTTTAAATTTATGTATTTTTAATATTTAACAAATATTATTAAACGCAGTATTCATTAAATAACCTTCTAAATCATTAATGTCTTTTAGTATTTGAAATTTTGAATTACTTTGTTTTTAAATAGTTAATAAATATTATTTAATTATTATAATAAATTTTTGGTCAACCCTCGAATTTAATCTTATGTAGAAACTAAATATTAAAAAAATTATAGTTCTAAATGAATTCACTAACATGAAAATGAGAGTTTCGAACAAAAAAATAAATAAATCATATAACATTTAATCTTTTAATATTAATCAAGTTTTCAAATAAGTCCAACTGTTAAATGCAAAAAGTCAAATCTACTTGCTCGACAATAAATATTACCAAAAATGCATTAAATGCTTTAAATATTTATAATAAATTTTGTTGGGCTCATGCGACCATGGTTATCTGATTATCTCACTATTATAAGTTTTAACCAAGGTCGTTAAAATTGATATATGAAGTAAAATCGGGAGGGGGCTAAAAAAATTATAAAACGTAAAATCATAATGTAAAAAATTTATAAAAAATCGTAAAAATATTTGGAATATTGGTAAAATCATTTTGATGAAAAAATTTCGTAAACTCAACACGATGTCGTTTTAGAACGAAAATCACGATATTTTTATAATTTTAATTTATTTCAAGATTATTATAGTCTTTATAATTATAATTCTTTAATATTTCAATCTCAAAACAACGTCGTTTTGTAAGTAAATATAGATAATTTATCTGCATTAATCGCAGAAATATTTTGTAAAAAATTTATAAAAAATCGTAAAAATATTTGGAATATTGGTAAAATCATTTTGATGAAAAAATTTCGTAAACTCAACACGATGTCGTTTTAGAACGAAAATCACGATATTTTTATAATTTTAATTTATTTCAAGATTATTATAGTCTTTATAATTATAATTCTTTAATATTTCAATCTCAAAACAACGTCGTTTTGTAAGTAAATGTAGATAATTTATCTGCATTAATCGCAGAAATATTTTTCTATTTTTAAATTAGGTTAACCGTAAAACGTTTGTCATTTTTTTATATAAACAAAACATTTGTCATTTAAAATGATGTAATTTCTTCACCAAAAACAAAATTACGTAATTTGGTGTCATTTTAAATGAAATTATGTAAATTTGGTATATATTTAGTATTTTTTATATTTGTTCTCCTCCATAAAATTAAGAAAAGAAAAAAAGTGAAGAAGAGAGAATATAAAAAATAATCAATTATGCACCAAAACAATATCATTTTATTTAAAATAACATAAAATTATATTATTTATCAGAAAAATATTTCTGTAGTTACTGCAGATAAATTATCTGCATTTACTCCAAAATGACATCGTTTTGGTGTTAAAATATTAAATAAGTATAATTATAAAAACTATTATAACATGAAATGAATTAAAAATATAAAAACACCTTGATTTTCGCTCCAAAACAACATCGTTTTAGCCTTAATGCATATAACTTATTTGCATTAACTGCAGAATAAACAAACTCATTATTTAAAATGACAAATACCTTTCTCTTGTGTTACATATAAATTTAGATTTACCCGGAATTTTAATTATTGGCATAACAATATATAAATGACGTATAATCATAAATAAATTTAGAAAATTCAGCTCATAAATATGTTGATATCATAAAATTTAGGGAAAAGTGTTTGTCATTTTAAATGACACAACTTATATCATTTTACTCTCACAAAATGGTGGGACTCACATCTTTATATTTTCTTGTCCACTCTCTCTCCTCCTTTATCTATCTCTTTCTCTCACTTAAAATGACACATCTTTACATCTTTTAAAATAATATACATTTTTTCCTAAAATTTATTATGAGCACATGTCTTTTCTAATTTTTGGCGTTGGCTAGTGTCTAACATATAATTTCAAAGTATCTATTTGTGCAAGCTTTTATGATGTACTTTTTTTTTATGGGTATCAATATACTTTTGACATTGGTATTTAGAGACTTTACTTTATTTAATTAAAATATAATTATCAAAATGTACATCTAATATATATTTTAATTACGTGAAATGTGTAATATAATATTAATCATATATTAATAATTATTTTATTTAAAAAAGTAATCAGGAATTTTTTTATATTTTTCGAATTACATTTTTCTATCATATTCATATATAAAAAAAGATAATACTAATTTTTTTTATTCTCTTCCTTTACAATAGAACTCATTCACTTTTATTTAAATATGGATGTAAAAAAAATTGGTCAAAACAAAAAAAAATATTTCCTTTTTTTATTAAGGAGAAAAGAAAAAATAAAAAAATCTTATATATATATAAAGTTTTTTTAAAACCCTCAATTCAATATTTCAAGCTGGGCATTGGATCGATCATGTAGTTGAATCAGTGTTGAACCAGTTTCATGTTAAAATGTAAATCTAATATAAATTTTAATTACGTGAAATATGTAATTCAATATTATTAATTATTTTTATTTTATTTTTTAAATAATGTAATCAAGAAATTTTTTATATTTTTGAATTTAATATTTCTACTTTTGCTGCAGAAAAACTTTTTCTATCATATTCATAAAAAAATGAGTAAATCCTACTAATTTTTTTATTCTTTTCATTTACAATAGAACTCATTCATTTTTATTTAAGTGTGGATGTCAAAAAATTTGGTATCATATTCATAAAAAAAATGAGTAAATTCTACTAATTTTTTTTATTCTAATAGAACTCTTTCATTTTTATTTAAGTGTGGATGTAAAAAAAATTGGTCAAAAACAGAAAAGTGTTTCTTTTTTTTATTAAGGAGAAAAGAAAAAATAATCTTATATTATACCAGCGTCCTCTCCTATTCGAGCTGGGCATTGGGAAAATATTTATATTTTATAAGCATCGAGTTGTTAACTTCAGCCTCTTGTTTGAAGATACAAAGACATACTACTAACCAACAAATTTCAGTAGGGTTCTTTAACCATGTTGACAGATGTTTAATTCCTGATCGTGTATATAGAAAAGATTTTATTGGGATAGGTTTACTCATTTAATGAAATCTCCCGCCTCGAAAGGATAAATCTTTGGTTGGAGGATACCTTTGGAAACCAAAAAATCTGATTGAACTACTAAAGTATTTTTTTTTTTTGGTAAGCACTAAAGTATTTTTATTTGTTAGATATAATATTTTTATAATTTAATATTTATTAAATATTATTTTAAAATCTGATTGAACTCATTTACTAATTTAGTCGTAGATAACGCGAAATTCTAAAACATTAATTTATAGAAATGGATCCTCCCTCTCATGTGGAAAAATAGTTTTGTGAAATGTATTTTTCCTTTTTGATTTTATGATTTTTTTTCATTTACTTACGAAAAAAATTATCTATAAAAAATTGGATAGCTCTCCTCAACCGAAAATCGAAAATGAGAAAATGAAATCCAGGATAAATATAAGGGTAAACAACTTCTTCTTTAAATGGGAAGTTTTTTTGGTGCAGCACTCACATAGCAAAGCATTGAAATGTGTGATATATTTTTTATTTTGTTTTTTTCAAAACAATCAATGAAAAAAACTCTCTCGGGATTTTTCCGTGAAATATAAATATAAATACTTATTACATGTATAAAGATAGAAATCGAGGTTATATTATTTGATACAAGTACTCATTAATGATGAGATAATAAAAAAATATATATATAATTTTTAAATAAATAATTATGATCAAGTGAGATAATAAAGAAAAAAGTATATAATTTTTTAATGAATAATTATGATGAAGTATGATAACTACTTTCCCACGTGGGAGATACACTTCTTTGATTTATACATTAAACACGTGTGTGATGTGGTGGGCGTTGATATCAAGAAACGCGTCCTAGATCTGGATAAGAATATTACTAGCAAAGTACTTATATACCCTTTTACCTTTCCTTAATTACTGAAATGCTTTTCTCCACGTGCAATGCGCATTCTGCCATCGCTTTATCTTACTATTTTTTTTCTCTGATTTTCTCTCACTCTCTCGCTCCTTGCCACTCGTCCTGTGTGCGTAATTGAGGAAACAAATTTAACAGGAACAACACATGATTCGTTTAAGAAAGAAATGTAATAAGCCATTAAAATTGATTTAGTGATGAGAGATTTAAATAAGTTATATTATGTTATATGTTTAATTCTCATTTATATATAAAAAAAAATTGAAAAGTTCGGGTGATGGTTTCTTTTAAAGGGTGTAGTTAACGTAATAGTGATTAACTAGAAACAATTTAAGTTTAATGGAGTTACCGTGAGTAATATTTCATGAATCTCATAGCAAATGGGGAATGTGAAGAATACGGTGGTTCTGTGGTAATAATTTTGCAACGTAAGAGCTTAGCAATGTGCCCGTGAAAGATGTTAGTATAAGTCAAATATAATAATCTCATACCTAATTTATTTGGATCTTACACGGCAAGATGAGGGTCCAGGAAAGGCCCAAAATGGCCTAAACACGATAGCTTAGCCATGAAATATACGCGTATCTCGCATCGCCAACAAGCAACCACTTGTCAGCCGAATAAAATGTATCAAAAATTCAGTACATCTCTCAAATAAAAATATTGCATGAGATAAAAAAAATTCTGTAAATTTTTTTCTCTCCTTTAATGTGTATTGCTCTAATTGATGAGATGCATTGAATCTAGGTACAATAGTAGTACCAAAAATTTATTCCTACACATGAGGACGTTTGTAGTGAACAAAGGACCTCCCATTCAATTGATGATACTTGGATCAAAAGTTTTGTTTTCTATCTCTTTTGTACAAAATTTTCAGAAAATGTAAGCTTCTTATTGGCTTGACCCACTATTTTGTTTGTGCAAAGGGTGCACATTAAATATTTCTCCGCAAATGGGAAATGACCAAATCAATTATTTAGAGTCACTTGACCTGAAACCAACAGCTCGGCTCGCGGCAACACTTATCAAGTCTGGCTCACCTATAGGCATCTCGCCTAAAATATAGCCCGTAAAAAGTCATCACTTTACAAAAGGCCGACAAAGTTCAAATACCCACTTCGTGATTGTCTGGGGAAGGGAATACTCTAGGTAGTCTTTTCACTATTTTTTACAGAGAGGCTGATTCGAACCCGCAACCTGACACATCACGGCAAGCAAGCTTACCACTGAGCCAAGCCGACCCTTCCCCAGACACTCACGAAGTGGGTATTTATTTTCATCACTTTCCATTAATGAAAATAAATACAACATATTAAAACAGTATAAGCAAGAGATCCCTCCACTATAAATAAAAAGATCCCAAGTAAGATCATCTATCCTTAAACACTTGAATATTAAATTGATTTCAGCATCGAAATCCACATATACACCCTAGTCTCCTCAAATTGCCTAAATACCAGCTCAAGGTCCATCTCGCCAAATTCCCAAGGCTATCTCGACAACAACTCGTCATCTCGGCAGCACACTTGACATTAACATGTTTCTCTTTATTAACATTATTACTTCAACCATATGTGATCCAGCCTAATCCAATGGTTGTTGCACTGATCACTAATCAATTTACATTTTTAATGCATATCCATGAACTTTCCTTCCACAATTTGATAAAATATTTTATTCGGATCGATGTTTCTCTTTTCCAGTCACTTTATGATAAATTTGTTTTGATATTCTAGCACAGTGCACATCCCTACAACAAGAATTCACAGACCCCACATAAAGCCAATGATGTAGTATATTTAATCACATGAATTCTTATTAGATAATCCAACTTTGTGCCTGCGAATCATGTCAAATAATATGGAAAAAATGTTTTTACTTTTGCTGAAGTTTCTTTTCTACACTCCCATAAAAGTGAATGATTCTTATTGTAAAGAAAAGAGAAAAAATCTTTATCAAAAAAAAAAAAAAAAAAAGAGAGAGAAAAAATATATTAATGAGATTCACTTAATTTTATGTAAAAAAATAGAAACATTAAACTTGAATAATACATGAGAATGATTTTTCTCATTAGGAGATAATTTTATCTTATAAATACATAAATGTGTGTGAGACTCACATAATAAAAAAAGAGATGGGTATCGTTCTCATATTAAGTCGTGCATTTTTTCTATGCACATCTTGCATGTAAGACGCGTGACAGATGCATCATGCTAAATTTTTACATAAATACCGCATGAGGTGATATTCGACTCGAATATGTAATGTCAATATATGTGTATTTTTATATTATATTTATAAATCATTTGTAAAAAAAAAATTAGACAATTCGAATTAGAAGAAGAGTTTTGGTGCATGCGAGCATCAAATTTTAAGTGATCCAAACCAATAAAAATGTGACAATTAATTAGGAAAGAGGAGAGAAAAGATAATATAAATTTATTTTTATACAAGTGTCAATCTCCTAATAAAAGGAGCACATGGGGGCTGGACTACTAAATTTTTTTCCTCACATAGTCAAATCAATGTTATTAAAATCGGTCCGGTCATTGACCCGGATCGAGGTACTGGGTCACTGTTTCAACCGCATGACCCAGTAATTATATGCAATTTTATATTTTATATTAAAAAATTATAAGCATAGTCAAATATCTAAAAAAAATGACAAAAGTTTCAAATATTTTAATATAAAAATAATAAATCACATGTTATTATTCAATAAAGGATCAAACAAAAATATAATGATCGTGATACGAGGCTTTAGATTTAGAAAACGACGTCTCTAATTATAAGTCAAATCAAAAAAATTCTGGATAGAACATAATTGATATAATATTAGTGTTGTAGGTACATAATTTATGTAAGTGAATAAGCAAAAAATATTCAAATATGTCCATTATAATTTATTCATTTATTTATTTGAAAAATTAAATAATTTGAATTTTTGTGACCGGATCGGGTCATCGGTTAACCGATCAGGTGTTTTCATGAAACTGACCGGGTCACATCGGGTCACACCGATTCTGATACATGACCGGTTCATTATTTTAACCGGACCAATTAGATTACCAATCTACCGATTTCCCGAATCGACCCAACTAAATCGATCCGATTTTAATAACACCGGTGAAATGGTGGTTTCCGCGCTGCAACTTTTTATTTTTAGTTTTTGGTCATCATTCACACATCATCCTTACAGCTTTCCCCACTTTGCATCCTCTAGCGTTATTAAAAGCCCCACTAGTAATCAATCAATGTGATTCCCAATCTGGACAAGCAACAATAAAAGCCCCACAACTAATCACTCGGTACTGGAGTGATCTTAATTTAGCATTTGGGTCATCCGTCATTGTTAGAAAATTCCTTAGTTATCATGTTTTTTTTTTTTTTTGATAAACTAGTTATCATGTTTTATACTATTACGGCATGTTTATTTCACAGTATAGAATAAAGTTTGATGGTATGAATCTGATTGTATAATATTTGATTAAATTTTAATATTATTCAACATTTAATATTATATTATATAAGATAATATATTATATAAAATAATATCATTCAGTGTTTGATAATGTAATATATAATATTAAATAAGATAAAAATAAATATTTTAATAAAATATCATTTAATAAAAATTTATATAATTTTTCTAAATATATCGTATGATATTAATTTCTTAAAAATATATTGTTCAATGTGTCCAAAAAATATATTACTTTTTATAAAAATAACAATGTCCAATATTTTAATATTAATATATTAAAAAATTAATTTTTATTTTAAAATAATATATTAATTCTTGATAATTGCACTGTTCAACGATGTTAATACATCAATTCTTATTCCCTTATCAGGCCTCACCCCACCTCCTTAGGCCTCATTAAGTTATACATCATTTGGATGTATAAAGGAATTGTACTGTATAACCTTATACTATACAATGATCACACCTAGGGGTGTTAACGGGTCGAGCCGAACCGAGCTTTGATCTTAACGGGTCAAACCTGTATTTAAACGTGTCAGACTGGCCTTAGCCGGTTACCTGTTACGAATATAATATTAGCATGTGGCCTGGTTCATTTACAAAAAATAAAAACCTGTGCCTGTGGCCTGTTTATTTATTAAAAATAAAAACCTTACATTTCAATTTGCAACAATATTTAACCCATTAATCATGCACTCGTATGTATTTTTTTGTAAGAAAATAATAGTTATTTCTTTTATAATAAAAAAATTAATATTAAAAAGTCAAAATAACAACGGCATATTTACTTTACTTTACGTTGCTTTTCCTTATTTTATTTTTTTTTGAATAAAGGAGAAAGCAACAAAACTAGAAACAAAACAAAGACTGGGGCAAGTAGTGCCCATCAAATCTCTACAATCCATAGGGACTTCAAGAAAAAGCTGTAAATCTCAAGTGTCTAATAGTCTCCCTTTGGTTGTCAAAGCTAGGGATGTGCAAAATAACCAAAAAAATGGGTTGAACCATGAATCGAACCGAACCGCTCCATAAAATAACCGGTTTTAAAAACCAGTTC